>JAJOZX010004101.1:397500-425554 GCA_023014485.1 Bathynomus jamesi | reverse complement strand
CCGATCGAATACACACAACCACAACATTATCAGGGCTATTCTTTATTAGGCGTGATTTAACAGTATTATTATACTTAAAGATTACATTAATGCCAATTGCTTTAAGTACAGTTGGAAGGTATTGAAAATTAACATGGTAAGGTAGGCTAAGGATATTTTTACGCTGAAATTCCTTTACAATTACATTATTATAATACCTATTCTTGGCTTTCTTAAGACAGTTATCTAAAAATGAAATAGGATAACATAATTTAGTACCAATATTCATGATATTGCATAACTCGGAATCTAAAAATTCAGGACTGACAACTCTCAATGCTCGAAGAAACATAGCAGAGAAAATAGAGGATTAATCGAAGGATGATGGTCAGAATAAAAATGCACGTAAGAGTTATTATTAGTAGGCTTACGGTAGACTTTCATATTTGAACTGATTAGAGCATCTCAAATTTTTAGATCAGAAAAGGTAGGCTTCCCTCATTTTCTTTTTCAACTGTAAACTTAATAGATGGGGCTAAATTGTTGAGCCTACCAAGAAATAAGTCCACATCCAAATTATTAGGCCAAAGGCATAAAATATCATCTATATACCTGTACCAACCAGGTTAAAATTAACAATCGTAGGCAAAATTCTACTTCAAAAAATTCCATATATAAATTAGCTAGTACAGGTGAAAGGGGATTTCCCATAGCCAATCCAAACGACATAACATAAAACTTATTTTCAAACTGAAATTTACAATCTTTGACACACAGCTTAATTAACTCAATAAGAGTGTGTGTTGAACAGGGAAAGAATATTCAGAAATCTTATCTTTTAAGAAATCAAGTAGGTCATCAACAGGGACTTTTGTGAATAGCGAGCATACATCGAAGCTTACCAATTTGAAATTAGGGTCATTAGGGAACTTCAGTTTGTCAATAAGATCCATGCTATTTACAATATGTGACTCAGAAACAGAGCCAACTAATGGTGTTAATAAACTAACTAACCATTTTGATAGCTTATAGGTTACGGAGCCCACTGAGCTAACAATAGGCCTCATGGGATTATTAACTTTGTGTGTTTTTACTAAGCCGTACAGTTATGTTGAAAAGATGAATACGTTATTAAGTGATCGTGACACGTACAAACCTCTAAATAGAGACCCATTGGAGGATGTTAATAAAATGTTTAACAGAAAATTAAGAGAAATATTAAAAATAACTATAATGGCTTTCACAGCAGTTTCTTAGTATTAATTCGTCACTACCATATCTGTACGGCTTAGTAAAAACACACAAAGTTAATAATCCCATGAGGCCTATTGTTAGCCTCAGTGGGCTCCGTAACCTATAAGCTATCAAAATGGTTAGTTAGTTTATTAACACCATTAGTTGGCTCTGTTTCTGAGTCACATATTGTAAATAGCATGGATCTTATTGACAAACTGAAGTTCCCTAATGACCCTAATTTCAAATTGGTAAGCTTCGATGTATGCTCGCTATTCACAAAAGTCCTGTTGATGACCTACTTGATTTCTTAAAAGATAAGATTTCTGAATATTCTTTCCCTGTTCAACACAACACTCTTATTGAGTTAATTAAGCTGTGTGTCAAAGATTGTAAATTTCAGTTTGAAAATAAGTTTTATGTTATGTCGTTTGGATTGGCTATGGGAAATCCCCTTTCACCTGTACTAGCTAATTTATATAGGAATTTTTTGAAAAGTAGAATTTTGCCTACGATTGTTAATTTTAACCTGGTTTGGTACAGGTATATAGATGATATTTTATGCCTTTGGCTAATATTTGGATGTGGACTTATTTCTTGGTAGGCTCAACAATTTAGCCCATCTATTAAGTTTACAGTTGAAAAAGAAAATGAGGGAAGCCTACCTTTTCTTGATCTAAAAATTTGGAGATGCTCTAATCAGTTCAAATATGAAGTCTACCGTAAGCCTACTAATAATAACTCTTACGTGCATTTTTATTCTGCCATCATCCTTCGATTAAATCCTCTATTTTCTCTGCTATGTTTCTTCGAGCATTGAGAGTTGTCAGTCCTGAATTTTTAGATTCCGAGTTATGCAATATCATGAATATTGGTACTAAATTATGTTATCCTATTTCATTTTTAGATAACTGTCTTAAGAAAGCCAAGAATAGGTATTATAATAATGTAATTGTAAAGGAATTTCAGCGTAAAAATATCCTTAGCCTACCTTACCATGTTAATTTTCAATACCTTCCAACTGTACTTAAAGCAATTGGCATTAATGTAATCTTTAAGTATAATAATACTGTTAAATCACGCCTAATAAAGAATAGCCCTGATATGTTGTTGGTGTGTGTATTCGATCGGATGTACACAATGTAACTCAGTATATATAGGCCAAACCGGTAAAACGTTAGATATTAGGGTAAAACAGCATAAATATGCTTGTAGAACAGCTAGTACTTCCAATGCTTTATTTAACCATATGTATAGATGTAACCATAGCATCAAGTGGGATAGTTCTAAAGCGCTTGTTAAAAAACAGAGATATAATAGAACGAAATATTCTAGAATGTGCATTTATTCATTTTAAAAACAATTTCAATAACAGCTCGGGGACTTATAAAATTGACGATATCATGTTAAAATTTCTTTTGCCTCTCATTAACCCTTGTTAAGTATGTGCTAATTGTTTTGTTTTTCCTGTACGTTGTATATATATATGGGCTTCTCGCCTTTTAACTTCATTCCCTGACGAGGTGTAGCTTTGAATACACGAAAGGCTTGGAATCGTTTTTCTTTTTCCTTGTGGGTTTGCAGCATATATATATATATATATATATATATATATATATATATAAACGAACACAGTTAGGTAGACCAGCCTTTAAATGGTTCATTTCAGCATAAAACCAACTATCCTAAAATATTTTAGCAAATTTTTAATTTTTAGGGGTTGCTACCAGCAATTAAAAATTGACAGAACGACTCAAATTGTCAAATTTTTCCCACAACACCCAGGGGGTACAGTCCAAGGCGCATTGCTTTTTTTAATGTGGAAAGCTCCCCCGTAGGTCCTACCATAACCACAAGCATGCATAATTAAACTAGCATGATATTTGAGACATTAGCTGTCCTTACTTCATCAATGTTTCTTTCTTTCTATCATGGTAAACAGCCCTGTAGTTTTTCACTACTTGTAGCAAGAATTGTTTTTGATCCTCATCATGTGTTAGTATTTTATTATATTCAGCCATTAATTTTACTCCTCTTTCCGCTATATCATTCACGACTTTCCACTGTTTGATAGATTTCTTAGCGGAGTTATACTCTTCATCATTATGCCATTCTTTAGCATCTTTGAGTAAAAATTTGAACTAAATTCTGTATTGTAAAGAATCTTGAGTATTTGATGACAAAATCTTCTAATTTCTTTGTTGGAATAAGTGCAGGATCTAGAAAAGCCCGTTTTGCAGGAAGAGTTTCTGTTGTAATTTGCAAGGCCTTTACAATTTTGTTTTTCGTTTCAGTAGGCACTTCATCATCATAAAAGGCCAAGGCTACCAGTTCTGATAGGTACCAGAGGTGACCTAACAGTTTTTTAATAGCAACAAATGCAATTGTGCCATTTATTTGTTTGTAGACTACAAGATTCTGTAATAATTCCACAGCAAGACGAGGAGTGCAAGATGGCACAGGAGCTGTAAACCATGCCTTTACATATAACCGAGTAGCAAATAGACAGATGTCTTTTAGTCCTTTTTTGTCTTTTACTGAAATTTTGAACTGAGATTTGAACATAAAAATTTGTAATGAATATGTAATTTTGGCCATCCACCTAGCCCGATGAAGTCCCGCTGGATGTTTCAATTTGATTCCACCTTTTGGTTCACCTCCCAAAAAAATAATTGTTAACTGCAATAGTTCTAGGTAATCGTCTCTTGGTTGGAATGTATCTAGTTGATTTGTTGCAAATATAATTATGTCATCTTTGATGTCATGAATATTTTCATAGATATCTGGATCTGATAATGCTGTTTCGTAGTCCTCCTTATTAATGCTTGACGATTTTTCTCTGAACTTCTTAAAAAGGACTATATCTGTGCCAGAAGATGGTGATAAAGACTTTGAAACAACAGCTTCCAGCATAATTTCAAATATATGGTGTCGACATGCAGCCACAATAAATCGTTGTCGAATTTTTGTTCTAGAAGAATAGCTGCACCATTTCTAGGACCAGTATTGGCTGCCGTTGTATTGAAACACATGCATTTTATTTGTTCTCAGATGTCCCATTCAAGCGATGTCTGATTGTTTGCATTAAAAAGAGACGCATTTCTGTCACTCAATTTTGCAACATCAAGACTTCCTAATAATTTATCATCAAACAATTTTCTACGTTTGCCAACCTTACTTTTCCATGTTGAAGGTTGTGCAGCACAGAAACCAGATTCATCACTTTTACTCTCTTCTGATTCTGATGATGTACTGGTGAGTATGACAGCCTCTCATTCTTCTTTCTTTTGATCTCTTCTTCTGCTTTCCTCTTTTCATAACGTTGTTGCTTTTCTGCTGCTCTTTGCTCTTTTTTAGCAACAGCCTATCAATGGTACCCATTTTTCCATGACGTCCTTTCTCACGTCGCATTTTAGAATTTCTTATCATCTTCTATTTTTATAAGCTGCATAGCATTCTCATGAGCAATGTCAAATAAGTTTTCCAGTTTATCTTTCCATTTTTCTTCTTTATTATTTAAATTTTGTGATCTTTTCAATTTGTTTGCTTTGTTTTTCTTAAGCAGCTGTCATTCCTTCATTATTCCTTGAATTTTATCTACTACATGTATTCTTTGTTTTGCTGGTATTCCTGCTTTTTTCCAAACTGCTAGCACATCATCTGCAGTAGAGCAGCATGATTCTCTAATGTCTTGCTTTTTAATATTTCTGTAGTGCATGAAGAGGGCCATCATTTCCTTCTCTGATGGTAATACGGATGTTTTTAGTACTGCAGAGGGCTGCCCAATTAGCCATACTTCAGTTTCTTTTCTTGTAGAACTTCTCCCAAATGAGCAACTGGGTGATGGTGAGTTAGGCCTAGCTTCCATAATCGATTAATTGGTATCAAAATTACGAGTTCCAAGCAACAATTAAAAGCAAGCTAGTATATAAACCATTAATTAAAAAATTCTGAAATATAAACAAATAAACATAAAATCATAAGTTGTAAAAACAAACAAATTGAAAAAGAGGGAAACTTTGACGCCTGGTAGTAGCACATAGTAAATTTTATTTAAAATTCACCAAATTTGGCATACACTACTTTTTGTCATAGGGAACAAAAATACAGGTTGAACAATTTAAAAAAACTTTGATTTTTTTGAATCACCCTAATATATATATATATATATATATATATATATATATATATATGTAAAATGAACAATGAATAAACACTAGGCAACAAATTTCAACTTTTTTTTTGTTACAGACACGTGAACTACTGATTCCTACTAAAGCACTGATGCTGATTTCAGATCTGATATCAAAATTCCTCTATCACGTCCAGATTTTGTGTAACTGAAAACCCCTATTTTTCATTTTTTTCTCACACCCGCTTCTATTACGAAAGCCGTCTAAGCTACTTTTCCGTGCCACGTTTTATGTTAAGCATACTTAAATAATTAGTGAACAGGGATGTCTTTCCTCCTTTATTCTGCTTAAGACAGAGAGCGGAATTCCGCTGGCGGAGTTACACCCCTGCGCCCAACCATCCACCCAAAGCGCGTTAGTATTTTGTTGTTACTACTGAAAGGCAAATTCCTGTTCTTAAGTGAAACTTTGGTGTGTCCTCTTCCTTTGTCGCTTGTAGGATGACGAGCTCTCCTTCTGCAGGAACCAACAATAATCTCCCATCATATTTGGGTTGAAATTACCTTGGTATCTGTTTTCCATAACTGAGATCTGTTGGTGGAAGCGCTCACCATGCTCGTCACTTACAGCCCCAAGTTGGCCGGGAAGAAGTCAAGATGAGAATGTAAAAAATGAATTTCAAAGACATTCTGCATCCCATTATTTCATAAGATTTAAGCATGTTTTCTACGAGTTTACGGTGGTTTTCAGCTTTGTGGTTTCCAAGAAAATTTTTGACAACTTCAACGAAAGATGTCCATGCTCCTAGTTCATTCTCATTTAGGTTAGATGGAAACGATGAGTCGTGGATGACACTGCGGATCTGTGGTCCAGTGAAAACTCCAGCTTCTAGCTTAGCATCTGTCAATATTCCTTTGAATTTATCCTTTAAATATTGGAAACCACTACCTTGATGATCCATACCCTTCACGAAATTTTTCATAAGGCCAAGTTTAATGTGAAGTGGTGGAAGATGTACTTTCTGAGGGTCAATAAGTGCTGGGTGTTTCACATTGTATTTACCAACAACATGTTCAGTTCTAGATGGCCAATCATGTTTTTTGTAGTGGTTCTTGTCATCTCTGCTGTTCCATAGACACAAAAAGCACACATGCTTTGTGTAGCCCAACTGTAACCCAAGAAGTAATGATACAACTTTAAGGTCGCCACAAATATTCCATGTGTGGTCCTTATATTTGATGAGTCTTAGCAGCAGTTTCATCGATTCATAAGTCTCATTAAGGCCAGTGGCATGTGCTACAGGTATTGAAGGTTTTTCATTGCCATTGTGCAGTAATACAGCTTTAAGGCTAGCTTTACTAGAGTCAATGAACAGTCTCCATTCTTTTGGATCATAGCGACAGCCAATCCCTTGCATCAGACCACTGATATCGTGGCAGAAACAAACGTTTTCTTCCTGTAAGCAAAATGATGAAAACTGCAAATGGCGATGGCGGAAATGGGAAACTTTGGTGTTTGGTTGGAGAAGATTAAATTCTTAAAGTCTTGAACCAAGCAACTCTGCCTTTTCTTTTGGTAATTCCAAATCGCGCACTAAGTCATTTAACTCCGCTTGACTTAACAAATGTGGGGAAATATTTGCATCTGGAACATATATGCCATCTTTCCCTGTTTCTATATCACTAGCAGAATCTTCAGATGAACTGCTGTCTGTTATCGTTGCTGGTGGAACTGGTGGTGGATTTGTTTCATCATGTGGTACTGGTTTCATTGCTGATTCGCAGTTTGGGTACGTGATCTTTGATTTGTTTTTCTTTGTGAAACCAGCAATCTTTGTCAAACAAAATAACAATCATTGAAGTGATTTTTCGGCTCACGCCAAACCATGGGGACTGAGAACGGCATAGCTTTTCTTTTACCATTCATCCAAGCTATTAACATTGCATTGCACTGTGCACAGCAAATATGTGGTGCCCAGTCCCTCTGTTGGTCTCCTAACTTACAGTCAAAATAACACTTGTAGGCAAGTTTAATCTTTGTTATGATGTTTCTACGTTGTGGCTTAGGTGTATATTGTCCACAGACAAAGCAGAAGTTGTCTGGGTGATTTACACAAGCACGTCTATTTGATGCCATTTTAATTACCATACAATATCTGAAAAAACGTAGAAAGTAATTATTACGATGTGCAAAATAAAAGAAATACACACCGTAGTACAAAACAAATGCTATAAAAACACACAAGTCACCACAACCTGTCACTTGCTCATCAGCAGAGAGCTTCAACAACCGTTCTGCTTGACTGTCACGTAGCGACTGACCGTTGGGCCGTTGCCCGTTACTATGCTCTTGACTCAGTGTTGCCAACTCGGGATAAATTTTATTTATCAAAATTGTTCGAATTTGTATATAGTTGGCAAAAAAAATTGCTTTAACCTTGAAAAGCAAGTTTCATATTACTGGCATCAAGCCGATTAAAACCAAAATCTGGACGTGGTAGAAAATTTTACTAAAAGTGATTTGCATTTTACACAAAATCTAGACGTGATAGAAAAAATCTAATTATAGATTTGAAATCAGCATACCGAAATTAGCTAGGAGCACCTATTTGGTCTTCTGTAACAAAATCTTTGTTGCCTAGTGTAATCAATATTCATTTTTACATAAGAACCAAAATCGCTTAACGCGAGTTTGGATAATAATTTTACTTGTAGCTTTCTATTTTCGTTTGTGTCACAACCCTACGATCTACCATTTCTATGGTTTAGTCGTATCCATTTTCCATTTTTCATTTGTTATAGAATTTATTATAATTAATTATGATTGTCTTGCATCTCACCCTCGTCCCTAGATTATGCATACACATTGCATATAACAGGATTGGAACCCGTAGTTGTACTTCTTAGTCATTAATACCCACTCTTTGTCTCTAATTCGTTCTTGTAAATCTTCCTAATAATGATTTGTACTATACGTACAAATTCAATAACTATGACGTCACATTTTCCCGTCATTAATTTCCCTTCATCATATCTCCAGTATTCAATGTATGAAAATTCTTTAACATCATAATAAAAAGTGTACACTCTATAGAAGTCATTATTTATATGCTATGTAGTATAAATATTATTATTTAACCCTATTCAACTATACATCCATATCTTAACTTGACCATTACCCTATATAAATTTTATTAAATATTCATTTTTACTCGTGTCAGTCTATGAAAAGCAAAACTTTAGGCATTCGTTCGAAAACGCACAAATACGTTCTCATATTATTTTTTTTATTATTTTTTATTATATCACCTCCCGCATTGAACTCGAAAATGCTTAGTTAAGTTATCAAATTCCGCGAACTATGGCAGAAGCGAACGCTTCAAAGATAAAACATCTCCTTTCGCTCTGATTCGAATTTATAACATTATCATGCGTTATGTTACATTATGTGTGTCATGTCTCATGTACTTGTGTTGTACTAATAACCATATATAATAACTATATATAATAACCATATATTATAACCATATATTATAACCATATATTATAACCATATATTATAAGTTTATAACCATATATAAATATATAAAAACACTGTAAGAATGGTAAACAACGTAATGTACTTCATTGAAACTGTAATTATATGTAATGATTTAATATATAATGTAAGAATGTACTTCAATAGAACTGTAATGGACAATCATAAGCGAATGTGAAGTAATCCATAATTGTAATCCTAATTGTAGTTAACCAAAATTAATACGTACTCAGTCATGTACTCAAATTGTACTTATGTACTACTATGAAATTATATCGTCTTCATAAATGTAGACTAGGCGAAAAATACAAATTAGTTTTTGTTATTTTTATTTTTTTTATTATTTTTATTTGGAATCTTTGAAACATCTGATCATGTGTTTAAAAGGGGGGAACTTAACCTTCAACTGCCTTCCCCCAACATTTAGGCTTATATTATACATGTATTTGTAAAATGAACGGCACTTCATTACGAGACTTCTTTGGTGACTGCTACGAGCCTCCCCTTAGCAGCCTTGCTGCGAGGAGGGGGCAGAGGCCCCTTGCCTCCTTAATTTTTAGATTCCGGCCTGAGCCATGGTCAAAAGAGGTCGAACCTCTACCCCCTGTAAATTCAGAGCACTACCTGTACATTTTTAGAAGTAAACTACAATAAGAGAAACTTTTAATTTTCCCCTTCGAGCCGTGCTCTCTTCAGAAGAACTTAGTCAGTTAAGTCGATAAGTTATAAAAGAAAACTCGATAATTTTAGTATCAGAGAAAGTATCAGAGTATTATAAAAAGAGAAGAATTAACAACTGGCGACCCTTTGCCCAAATTAAGAAAGAGACAACCCAAGCACCATAGAAGATATTGGCATAACAGTCTGGCGAGTCTGTAGCCAAGAGTTTAACAAGTGGCGACCCACCATTTGACCGGCGGAAAAGAATTAGAATGTTATAGAAGAAATATCCGTTGCTGCCTCACAACAAGAACGCCTCGTCGATACGAGACACCCCATAAACACATAGAAGAAGGAAGATAACAGAGTGGCGACCCTATAGCCAGGATAAACATTTGGCGACCCTACTACCAAGATTAGAAGAAGATTTTAAGAAGAGGATTTTAACAAGTGGCCACTCTTTGGCCAGGATAGAAATTACCCTGCATCAGGATAAAACCACTTGACCGGCGTGTCACGACTTCCAGTTCGTAACATCCACCCTTGAACCGGTGTGTCACGACTCCAAGTTCTCCATGCCTGGTTTTCATCCAAGAAGTAGCCAGCAAGACGTCTTCAGGACACGTCTCTGAGGATTTCGCCCGTAGAAATTTTAAGTACAGAGTTTTTTTTTTTTAAGAAATTTATAAACACTTGAAAAGTCAGTATTATTAACAGTTAATAATGAGTATCAAGTCAGAATTTACAAGAAACACAGTGAACATTTCAGACACCAATGATACATTTTTTTAGTGAAACTAATTTTCACAGAAGTTAAATGTAACAGAAGTTAAAAGTCACAGAAGTTAAAAGTCAGAAGTTAAAAGTCACAGAAGTTAAATGTAAGAGAAGTTAAATGTAACAGAGAGTTAATTTCAGAGAGTTAATTTCAGAGAGTTAATTTCAGAGAGTTAATTTCAGTTATTTTCACTATTATATTCAGTATAGAATAATTTTATTTTATGTACCAAACATAATAGTACAGTACCTTCGCGTACATTAGAGTGAAATGTTGTTTACATTTTTTTTTTTTTTTCAAATTTTTTCAAATTATTGAATTGAATTGACTTGCAAATTAAGAAAGAGAGCGTTTACAGAGAGTTTATAGAGTTATAGAGATACTTGATTGTATTTCAAGTAAGTCCAGAGGATAATAGTCTCCACTTGATTGAGATCAAGTGCAGTCAATTTTAGTCAAGTTAGTTCCAAGATACTTGATAAGAGTTCAAGTTACAGTTTCAGTTTCAAGATACTTGATAAGAGTTCAAGTCAGTTTCATTTTCAGTTTCAAGATACTACTTGATAAGAGTTCAAGTCAGTTTCATTTTCAGTTTCAAGATACTACTTGATAATAGTTCAAGTCAGTTTCATTTTCAGTTTCAAGATACTACTTGATAAGAGTTCAAGTCAGTTTCATTTTCAGTTTCAAGATACTACTTGATAAGAGTTCAAGTCAGTTTCATTTTCAGTTTCAAGATACTACTTGATAAGAGTTCAAGTCAGTTTCATTTTCAGTTTCAAGATACTACTTGATAAGAGTTCAAGTCAGACAGTTTCAGAATACTTGATAGAGTTCAAGTCAGACAGTTTCAGAATACTTGATAGAGTTCAAGTCAGACAGTTTTATTCCAAGTCAGTTTTATTCCAAGTCAGTTTTATTCCAAGTCAGTTTTATTCCAAGTCAATTTTCGAATCCCAAGTCAATTTTCGAATCCCAAGTCAATTTTCGAATCCCAAGTCGAGTTTTCGAATCCCAAGTCGAGTTTTCGAATCCCAAGTCGAGTTTTCAAGTCCCAAGTTAGTTTTCAAATCCCCAGTCATTTCAATGCAGTCAATTGAATTCAACTTTTTCTTTGTAATTTAAGAGAATTTAATTTAAGAAAATGTAATTTAAGAATTTAATTCAACCTTTTTTTGTTGTTTAAGAGAATTTAATTCAACCTTTTTTGTTGTTTAAGAGAATTTAATTCAACCTTTTTTTTTGTTGTAAAAGAGAATTTAATTCAACCTGAATTGACCGATTTGCGTCTTTAGTTTAACCTTTTTTGTTTGTTTGTAAGAAGGAAATTGACCGATTTGTCTTTTCTTTTCATGCCATTGATGCGTATATAAATGTATAGTTATGTAATTTATTATTTGTAACCAAAATAGTTTTTACAATTGTTTGTAATGACTTTGATAATCATTGTAATGTATATGTGATAATAATAGTTCTGTAATAATTAATTAATCGATCTTGTCCCAATGACTCCTTTTAAATTACTATGCTGAGGAAAATGCCGTCCCTCCGTTTTGTTTCAACTCTTTTAATTTTTGTTCTAAATAGTGTGACAAGCAATCTTTAAAAAAAAAAAAAAAAAAAAAGAGCAAAGTGCTCACGAAAAGATGTAATTGTCAATTTCAGACTTATACCCCCTGCTTAGTCACTCAATTCCCCCGAATGTCGTACTCCAAACTTTGTCTTTTTATTTTATTTTATTTTAACACCCCAACCCCAGTTGAACCCAGTGTCAATCAGAGCAATGGTTCAACCATGGTTAATTCCTCTTTGGTATTATGGAACATAACCTCAATTTATGTTAAGTTGTGTTTTTTAATTTTTAAGTATATTATATGTTTAGTTCATTAAAATGCATAATTGATTTCTATTTTTAATTTGTATTCTTAATTTTCTTAATTCAATTATTGTACCGATACTTCTGGTTAATGTTAATGGTTATATAGTTCATATATAGCTAGGAATGTTACTAGTCGAATTTAATTCCATCTTCAAAATTTAATTTTTAATACCGCTAGATTTACTTTCATTAATTGTAAGGTCCTCTAAGTAAGTTTTTTTATTACCTTAATATACGTGTAACTGATTTAATTACGTACAATCGATAATCCTAATTGAATTCTATTACTTTTCATACATATTCGAATTCATTTTCTATCCGCACTTCAAGTCACTTTTACATGAAACTCATATGTATACACCATCATTAATACTACCTGTAATTAGATTTTAACAATAATTGACTTAAACTTAAAAGATTTTATAACCCTAAACCCATCTTAAATTATTATACATTATTTTTAAAACTTTGTTAATTCAAAAACCTTCCAAATCCCTACACATACACACGCATGTATGCACACTATATATACTATATAGACAAACCTTATGCTAAAATCATTGGATATCACAAACTATTTCATTGCGTGTAAGTGCAAACTATGCTATTTAGTCTTAATCATTTTTGCTTTCTAATATATCTTGCTTATGCATTTATTCAGTTAATTTAACAATCCTCTCAGCTAATCTGTTCCTCGAAATTGTAAGATACATACTTTGTACCTAGTACACCCAATTACACACTAGACCACAGGTCTATACATCATCCACTACGTAATTCTATTTTTACCTACAATAGTCAATAAAAATTAGTTTATAGATTGTACGATTTACATTTTTCCCTTTTATCTACTCTATTCATTATGTACATAATTTATCCCACGGAAAAAATAAAATTTGGTAAAAAAATTTAACCATATCATTGTTTGTCTAACTTAAATGTTTGTCTAAATTAAAGTATTAATCTTTGAATTTTTTATATTATATAATAACCCACTTGTTCTGTATAAAACTTGTAATGTAAAGAAAAATTCGTCATCATCTAATTTGAATTCGTTAGATGTTATTTTCTCAATTGTATTGTATGAATTGTACCCTATTATATTATTGTATACATATCATTTTAAAGGGGAGAGCAATGTAAAAATGAACAATGAATAATCAATATTCATTTTTACATAAGAACCAAAATCGCTTAACGCGAGTTTGGATAATAATTTTACTTGTAGCTTTCTATTTTCATTTGTGTCACAACCCTACGATCTACCATTTCTATGGTTTAGTCGTATCCATTTTCCATTTTTCATTTGTTATAGAATTTATTATAATTAATTATGATTGTCTTGCATCTCACCCTCGTCCCTAGATTATGCATACACATTGCATATAACAGGATTGGAACCCGTAGTTGTACTTCTTAGTCATTAATACCCACTCTTTGTCTCTAATTCGTTCTTGTAAATCTTCCTAATAATGATTTGTACTATACGTACAAATTCAATAACTATGACGTCACATTTTCCCGTCATTAATTTCCCTTCATCATATCTCCAGTATTCAATGTATGAAAGTTCTTTAACATCATAATAAAAAGTGTACACTCTATAGAAGTCATTATTTATATGCTATGTAGTATAAATATTATTATTCAACCCTATTCAACTATACGACCATATCTTAACTTGACCATTACCCTATATAAATTTTATTAAATATTCATTTTTACTCGTGTCAGTCTATAAAAAGCAAAACTTTAGGCATTCGTTCGAAAACGCACAAATACGTTCTCATATTATTTTTTTTATCATTTTTTATTATATCACCTCCCACATTGAACTCGAAAATGCTTAGTTAAGTTATCAAATTCCGCGAACTATGGCAGAAGCGAACGCTTCAAAGATAAAAAATCTCCTTTCGCTCTGATTCGAATTTATAACATTATCATGCGTTATGTTATATCATGTGTGTCATGTCTCATGTACTTCTGTTGTACTAATAACCATATATAATAACCATATATTATAACCATATATTATAACCATATATTATAACCATATATAAATATATAAAAACACTGTAAGAATGGTAAACAACGTAATGTACTTCATAGAAACTGTAATTAAATGTAATGATTTAATATATAATGTAAGAATGTACTTCAATAGAACTGTAATGGACAATCATAAGCGAATGTGAAGTAATCCATAATTGTAATCATAATTGTAATGAACAAAAATTAATACGTACTCAGTCATGTACTCAAATTGTACTTATGTACTACTATGAAATTATATCGACTTCATAAATGTAGACTCGGCGAAAAATACAAATTAGTTTTTGTTATTTTTATTTTTTTTTATTTTTTTTATTTGGAATCTTTGAAACATCTGATCATGTGTTTAAAAGGGGGGAACTTAACCTTCAACTGCCTTCCCCCAACATTTAGGCTTATATTATACATGTATTTGTAAAATGAACGGCACTTCATTACGAGACTTCTTTGGTGACTGCTACGAGCCTCCCCTTAGCAGCCTTGCTGCGAGGAGGGGGCAGAGGCCCCTTGCCTCCTTAATTTTTAGATTCCGGCCAGAGCCATGGTCGAAAGAGGTCGAACCTCTACCCCCTGTAAATTCAGAGCACTACCTGTACATTTTTAGAAGTAAACTACAATAAGAGAAACTTTTAATTTTCCCCTTCGAGCCGTGCTCACTTCAGAAGAACTTAGTCAGTTAAGTCGATAAGTTATAAAAGAAAACTCGATAATTTTAGTATCAGAGAAAGTATCAGAGTATTATAAAAAGAGAAGAATTAACAACTGGCGACCCTTTGCCCAAATTAAGAAAGAGACAACCCAAGCACCATAGAAGATATTGGCATAACAGTCTGGCGAGTCTGTAGCCAAGAGTTTAACAAGTGGCGACCCACCATTTGACCGGCGGAAAAGAATTAGAATGTTATAGAAGAAATATCCGTTGCTGCCTCCTAACTAGAACCCCCGTCGATCCGAACCACCCCAGGGCCATAGACGGAGGGAGGGGTTAAACATATATAATATATATATATATATATATATATATATATATATATATATATAAAATAATAATATATATATATAATTATTATATATATTATATATATATATTATTATATATTATTATATATATATTATTATATATATATATCTATTATTATATATATATATATATATATATTATATATATTATCGATATGGACCGTGACTTATTTTTCGTGACAAGGTACTAGTATTGATGGATACCGTAATGAAATTGACTGGATTCTTTGGATCTGATATATTTGCATGTCGGTTATAAATAGATATAGAGTGTAACATATTTGTGGATAGTAGTCTATTATGACTTGATCCTCTGGATCCAGAGATTCTATCTTTAGTTTTAAATCGATAATTAATTAGTTTTGCTAAATTGGTCGTTGCCAATGTACAGGAAGTTGTTACATAAATTTCTTATGTTCTTGTGGTTCGGAACCCACGTAAAATTGTAGGTCCCCTCCGCCACCACGGAGGACATACACAATTACGAACACAGTTAGGTAGATCAGCCATGAGTGGATCCTAGGGTCTTTGTTGGTCTGAAACATTATAACATTATAACATTATATATGTATATATATATATATATATTATATATGTATATAATATTATATATATATATATATATATATATATATATATATATATATATATATATATTATGTATACAGTATGTCCCACAAAAAGTACACCCAACTTTAGATTGTATTAACTCCTCCAAATATTTTGGATCTGTTTTTTGATTTAATATAGCAAATTATTCTTTGTTAACGTTCAAATTTATTCATGTTTAAACGAATTAGTGTTTAAGCATCTGCTTTTAACTGATGGGTACAACAAAATGGATTGCGCAAAATTGGTCAATGAAAAAATAATGTGGGTGCTATCGATGTAATGAAAAGACAAATACATAATAATAGATACTTTAACATAATTTTAATAAGATACAAAGCAGATTTTTCTTTATTCCTTATTACAAAAGTTATGCTTAGTTTCGTTTTCTTTCAACATGACCGCCATTCCTATCGATACAAATCTGGAGTCGAGCTCTCATCTTCCCCATCACTCTTTTGATAAGATCTGGATTGTCTTTTAACAAGTTGATTTCAGCTGTGATGCGAGTCCTCAAATCATCTAAATTGATAGGTTGTGATGCAAATACTCTATTTTTCAAATGACCCCATAAAATGTAATCACACGGGATCAAGTCAGGGCTTCTGGGAGGCCATTCAATGTCATGGCTTGTAGCAATTACTCTTTGGTGGAAGACTTCCTGCAAGCGTTCCTTCACAATAACTCTCCTGTGAGCAGGAGCTCATATATATATATATATATATATATATATATTATCATATATATTATATAGGGTGATCCAGAGAAATGGGACCCAAAAGAAACCCCTGTAACTCAAAGTATAAGTCCTTTTATAAAATCATACGCATCATTCGAAAGAGGATAGTTACAAGTTTGTACAGGATTGTATAGGTTTTGACAATACAAGACAAGATAAGATACAAAACAAAATAAAAGTGTTAGTTAAAACTAACCTTCAAGATGACTGCATGGACTGTGGAACAGCTGCGTTTCATAACTGAGCAATATTATGAGCATGGAAGAAGTGTAGTTTCAGCTCTTAGAAGGTGATTTTGACATCTGAAAATTTGTCTTGAAAGATCTTTGAGCTGAAACTACACTTCTTCCATGCTCATAATATTGCTCAGTTATGAAACGCAGCTGTTCCACAGTCCATGCAGTCATCTTGAAGGGTTAGTTTTAACTAACACTTTTATTTTGTTTTGTATCTTATCTTGTCTTGTATTTTCAAAACCTATACAATCCTGTACAAACTTGAAACTATCCTCTTTCGAATGATGCGTATGATTTTATAAAAGGACTTATACTTTAAGAGTTACAGGGGTTTCTTTTGGGTCCCATTTCTCTGGATCACCCTTTATATATAGATATATTTTGTTATAATGTTATACTGTTTCAAACCAACAAAGACCCTAGGATCCACTCATGGCTGGTCTACCTAACTGTGTTCGTAATTGTGTATTGTGTATGTCCTCCGTGGTGGCGGAGGGGACCTACAATTTTACGCGGGTTCCGAACCACAAGAACTTAATAAATTTATGTAACAACGGCCTGTACATTCGCAACGACCAATTAAACTAATCAATTATCGATTTAAAAATAAAGATAGAATCTCTGGATCCAGAGGATCAAGTCATAATAGACTACTATCCACAAATATGTTACACTCTATATCTATTTATAACCGACATGCAAATATATCAGATCCAAAGAATCCAGTCATTTTCATTACGGTATCCATCAATACTAGTACCGTGCTTAACGAAAAATAAGTCACGGTCCATATCGATTGCGGACCAAGTCAAAATTTACAACCGATATACATTACAATATATATACTTAGGAGGAAAAGTGTAGGTGTGACTGTAAAGACTGTACAGTAATGTAGAAATGTGTGTGCACCCATTTTGGGTCTCCCATTTGAAGGTGTTTGTGGGGCAAGTGAAGATCATGAGTTTTTCAATACCTCACACTCCTATGGGGGGCACCGCTCGGCAGAGGAATCTCTTTAAATGGGGTGTGTAAGGACAGAGAGTATCCCCTAACCCAAGATGCTGCCTCCCTATATCCCACAACACTTGTGTTGAGCTGTGGGATCTATCACCACAAAGCCTTAATTTTACTACCTTAAACTATACCCAATCTATCAACATATGCGTCTAATCGATTTTTAAACATGTTTATAGACGTGCTACTAATTACTTCAACCGGCAAACTATTCCACCTATTTACTATTCTATGCGTAAAAAAGTTTTTGGCAACTGCTATCTCGAACCTTCTACTTGTCAACTTACACTCGTTATTTCTAGTCCTATTATATTGAGATATTTCGAAAAAGCTATCTCTATCTACGTTATGGAACCCATTCATAATTTTGAAAAACTGGATTAGATCACCCCTTACCCTCCTAGTCTCGATTGTTGTCAATTTTAACTCTTTAAGCCTATCCTCGTACGACTTTGACCTAAGCGACGGAATCATCTCAGTTGCTCCTCTTTGAACTCTTTCGATTTTGTCTATATCTTTGCGCATATGCGGATTCCAAAATTGGACCGCGTACTCCAAATGGGGTCTAACTAACGATTTATAAAGTGGAACTATAATATCGCGCGATTTGTACTCAAAATTTCGAGCTATAAAACCTAACACTTTGTTCGCCTTATTGACCGCTGCTGTACTTTGTTTCGCTACTTTTAAATCACCAGTGACTATAACTCCTAAATCTTTTTCCTGCTCCACGCTTGTTAAATCTTTGCCTGACATACTATACGCAAAATTACCGTTACGCGAACCTATATGCAAAATTTTGCACTTATCAACGTTAAATTTCATTTGCCATGTGTCTGACCAATCAACGATTTTATTCAGATCTTCTGGATTTTACCTCTATCTTCGTCATTAATCGCCCTACCACCCAGTTTCGTGTCATCCGCAAACTTTGAAACTGTACTGACTAGGCCGACATCTAAATCGTTAATATATATAAGAAAAAGCAAGGGGCCCAATAAAGAACCCTGAGGAACGCCACTCGCTACATTAGCCCAACACCACTCCGCTCCATCGACGACCACCCTCTGTTTCCAACCTCGCAACCACTCTTCTAGCCAATTTATTACTACACCCCTGATTCCATGAGCCTTCGTTTTTTCACTGAGTCGTTTGTGCGGTACGGTGTGAAACGCTTTTTGAAAATCTAAATACACTACATCAACCGCCCGATGTCTATCGTAAACGTCAACCACGCTTTTGAGAAATTCTAAAAGATTAGTTAAGAATGATTTGTTTCGCCTAAAACCGTGCTGCGTATTTCTAACTAGTTTATGCACTTCTAAGTGTTCGACTATACGATCCCTAATTATTGATTCCAGTAGCTTACCTACAACAGACGTTAAACTGATTGGCCTATAATTTCCCGCCGCACCTTTATTGCCTTTCTTAAAGATAGGTGTTATGTTTGCTAACTTGAAATTATCTTGTACGGACCCCTCAGAAATAGACGCATTAAAAATCTTTGTTAGCGGCACAACAATGCTATCTTTTAATTCTTTTAGTTGTATGGGATATATGGAATCCGGCCCCGGTGATTTACGCTTTTTCATTTTATCTATATAGCGCATTACTTCCCCTTCACTAACCACGATATTATCCAAAATATTACCATTATCAAAAGGTATTATGTCTATGACCGTAAGGATATTCGTTACATCTTCTATAGTAAAAATTGACGTAAAAAATTCGTTTAGCAAGGTAGCCATTTCCTTATTTTCAGAAACTAGATCTCCGTTTACATTTTTCAAAGGCCCCAAGACACTTTTTACTGGATTTCTATTATTGACGTATTGAAAGAATCGCTTGGGGTTTTCTTTACCGTCACGAGCTATGGAGATTTCAAATTCGCGTTTGGACTTTTTTATTACACTTTTAGCTTCACGCCTTAGAGATATGTAGTTGTTTCGTAACAACAGATTATCTTTATCGCAGTTATATAGCCTATAAGCCCTATCTCTACTCTTTATAATGTCTCCTACTCTAGAAGTAAACCACAGGGGCTTGGTGTTTACTTATATATATTATTATACATATTATATATATATATATATATAATATATATATATATATGATGAATAAAACCACGAAGGAAAGGAAACACAGAATGGTGCTCAAGCGCTTTCGTCTAATGACATCCTCAGGAACATTGAAGTACATAAAGGGTTACAGCCTATATATAGGTTACAGGAAAAAAAAAAACTATAAATTTGTATTTTTTATTATTTTTTTTTTTTTCTATAACATTGGTTGGAAATAATTCATTTGATCTTGTGCTAATATTGTGCTAAAAATCGGTAGTTTTTCCTTACAAATTTGTATGCTCCTCCCACAATCCTTTAATGTTTAATAATTTTTTATCTCTCCGTTTATTGTGTATATATATATATATATATATATATATATATATAGTTTTTTTTTTCTGTAACCTATATATAGGCTGTAACCCTTTATGTACTTCAGTGTTCCTGAGGATGTCATTAGACGAAAGCGCTTGAGCACCATTCTGTGTTTCCTTTCCTTCGTGGTTTTATTCATCATAATATTTTTCACGTGTTACTTTCGTGAAATAATTTTCATATATATATATATATATATATATATATATATATATACAGGGTGTTTGAAAACTTTCTGTACAAATTGTAATGGGGAATAGGCAGAGATGGGCACGATCTTGATCTTCAAGATCAGATCGTGATCTTGAAGATCAAGATCGTGATCTGATCTTGATCTTGAAGATCACTTTTATTATGGTGATCTGATCTTGATCTAAGATCACTTTATTTCTTGTGATCTTGATCTTGAAGATCACTTTAGACTTCAAGATCACTTTTAATTTCAGATTCTTAAATATGCGGCTATGCGAATGTCATTTGTTTTTGTCCAAGCGAATCTGGTGGCAACTTTGTTCAACACCGACTGTTTATGTTTTCTGTTAGTTGGGTGACTTGCGTCATGCGTAGGCTCATGGAAGGTGTAGTTGCTGTGGAATTTAGGCTCGTAAAAAGTGTAATTTACTGTGCAATTATGTTAAAAGTGTTCTATTAATATATATTATATATAGGCATAAAGTATAGCCTATAGGTCCGTATTCATAATAAATTAATTCTAAACATATTTTATTTACAGATTGAATTTTTTAATAATGAGTGCAATTTTACAACTTCAACAGGCTCCCAAGGGAACCAAATATTCTAGGTTGTCACCAGAACAGTATTCAATATATTTAGATAACAATGTTGGTAATAAGGATCAATCTGTGCTATTGAACGGAAAATATTTTCAAATTGTCGAAAAAACTGGAAACAGTATCAAAGTTATTTGTAGGCAGTGTACAAAGAAAACTACAATTCTGTCTGCTGGCCTCGACTCAACAAGCAATCTTCTGAGGCACCTCAGGGTTAGTACTACTTAGTAACTAAGTAGTAAGTAGCAACATTAACATAATGGTTCAAGTCATATTTTAAGTGACTGGTGCCATACAAGACTAATGCTACATTTACATAGACGTCCATTTGAATATATTGTGCACTTCAGATATTAATAGATTATGGACTAGTAACTACATTAAAAACTGCCGATATCCAACTATAATAAAACGCCAGGTGTATCTGTCTTTCTCTCTGTCTGATCCATGTCTGTAATTTCTCCTATTTAGTTACTGAAGGACGAAATTCGGCTTTCAATTTAACATAGGATAAAAATGCACTGATCATGGTGAAAATAATTTTAGTTAAAGATAACAAAATTTTAGAATCTTGTTAAGTATTAATTTCAACTAGAAGTTGATACTCTGATAAATATTATACAGGGTGTTCAAGAAGTCTCTCCGCATGATAATAATTTATTTTCTTGTGCAGAAACTACATTCGGATCTTTTGGGTGAATATGAATCGGAGAAGAAATCTCGCAAGCGTCCAGCTAAAGAAGAAGATGCCAGCGGCAGCAATGCTGGCCCTGCCAAAATTGCCAAGCAGTCAACACTAAGCATGTTCCACATTTCCAAGCAAAAACCAGGACCACCAATATGCAAGGATATCCTTGAAAAGAAGATTCTCTCGCTTGTGGCTAATGGGCTCCTACCATTGAGCCTAGTTGAACTACATGAATTTAAGGATCTTCTTTCATGTTAGTATAACTCAAATATTTTGCTATTTTTTCCATAGCTAATATCTGATTAAAATAATTAATCGTATATTTGTATGAACATTAAACTATCGCTAGCCTAGCTAAATATTTTGATATTTTTTCCATAGCTAATCTATTGTATTTGTTTTAATTTTTAAATATTTTTTTCAGACGTCAACCCGGCTGTTCAGGTGCCATCTAGACGCACCCTGGCTAGATCTCTTGCAACAACAACCAGTACAATGAAGGAAGACATACAAGCAAAACTGGCAGCAGTTGACCATGTGTGTGTTACATGCGACATATGGTCAACTAATCACCGCAGTTTCATGGGAGTCACTGCGCATTGGGTATGCTATTGATTTAGTGTATTATTTTTATATAATTGATAAATTGACCATTGGTGATAGACTGATAGTCTGATAGACTTATAGTATAATCTTTTCAATTATTCGACATGTGTTCCTCATTCATTAATTTGGTGAGTCTTCATTTTGCTGTGATTCACAGTAATTTCACACTAATTCACTGATTCTGTCATCTGTCATTGTGTCTGATTCACAGCAAAATGTGGAAGAGTCCATATTCACAGGCTGTGAATATGGACTCTTCCACATTTTGCTCTTATGGGATGGGTCACTGATGTGGTGGTATGGTAGGCGACTCATCGCTGAATTGCCTCCTTTATATCACATAGTTCTTCTCTTCAATGTTTGGTGGCGCAGTTTAGCTGGTGCGTGTCTAACCAATATCATTAAATTAAGCTTAAAAAAATGTTCATACAAACATTGATTTTATATTCTTACATTACAGATCAATGATGACTTGTCACGAGGATCAGCTGCACTGGCATGCCGGAGATTTCGTGGAACACATAGCTTTGATAAAATTGCTGGAATATTGGACAGGATCAACTCGGAGCATGGTTTATCTTATAGAAAAGTTGTATCTACAGTCACCGACAATGCATCGAACATGGTGAAATGCTTTAAAGAGTTCGGTGTTCGTGTTCAGAATCGTACTGACGACATTGATGAAGATGATGCAGATGAAGATGATGATGAAAAAGATTCAGATGAAGAGGTTATCATCAGCAACTTTCCTGAACATTCAGGAGAGCATGGAGAGGAGTCAGTGAAACTATCATCCCATATTCGATGTGCCTCCCACACATTGAACTTGGTAGCAACAACTGATGCAGATAAAGGACTGAATTCACCTGGACTAAAGAAGATAAAGCATTCTGCAATGG
The DNA here is from genome assembly GCA_023014485.1 of Bathynomus jamesi. Classification (NCBI taxonomy): domain Eukaryota; kingdom Metazoa; phylum Arthropoda; class Malacostraca; order Isopoda; family Cirolanidae; genus Bathynomus; species Bathynomus jamesi. The sequence continues at coordinate 402,263 of JAJOZX010004101.1, read as the reverse complement.
GAAAATGTTCGGCGCTGTGGAATGCTGCTGGTAAACCCAAGTCAGCAGAAAAAATACAGGAAATAACTGGCGTCCAATTTAGGTACCCATGCGTCACCCGATGGAACTCAATGTACGACTCATTAAGCCAAATATATAAACATAAGAACGATGTGAATGTAGCTCTTGAAGAACTGAATCTACCCATCCTCAAAGACAATGAATTGGAATTTATTTCAGAATATTTGTCTGTTCTAAAACCAATTGCAGCAGCCCTCAACAAATTACAGGCAGAGAAAGAATGCTACTACGGTTGTCTTCTTCCAACAGTCCTAGTGACTCAAGATGCCCTCGCAAGATTGGAGCCTATCCAACCAAACGACCTGCGCTTGAGACACTGCATGCCATTACTGGCAGCAGTCGTCTCTGGCTTCAATGCCAGATTTGGTCATTTTTTGTCGTTGAGCCCCGAGGTAACTGATGCCGTTTTGGCCTCAGTATCTCATCCGTATTTCAAACTTAGATGGATATCATTGTTGCAAGGGCCTAATTTCGGCGATCATGAAGCAATCAAGTCTCAAGTAAAAGACAAGTTGCAAATGGCTGTAAGAAATTGTAATTCTGACAGCAGTGGTAATAGTTCGGTGAACTCAGACTCATCATCTGAAGACGATTTCTTCAGAACTATGGACGGCTCATTCTCTGCTCCTAACAACAAGGAAGACTTGGAAGTCCTCAATTATTTGCAGGACACCAGTAAGGCACTCGACTCTTTAGATAGGTATCCTGCTATAAAGAAGATCTTCAAGAGGTATAACACCACGCTACCTTCCTCTGCACCAGTGGAACGGTTGTTTTCGTTTGCTGGCATGGTTCATAGCCCCAAACGAAGTCGTCTCTCGGATGGTAACTTTGAACAATTGGTTTTGCTGAAAGCAAATGTTTACAGCGGTTGAACATTAAATTAACACTCTTAACTTGCGGTTTTTACCCTTATATTGTCAGTAATTGCGTACTGCAGTAAAACTGTAAAATTAAATTCTATGTAAAAAATGTTTACTTATATATGCTGACCATTCATTGATATGGGTTATGGACCTGGTGAAATGAGAATTGAGAAAAATAGAACTAAAAACTATATGTAGGTCATTTAATAGTTTTTTCTTTGCTGATAAGTTATGATAATACTAAGTTTTAAGTTTACCACCTGAAAAACTGAAAGGGGAATCGTCAATCCCCGTGGTTTAGATCAGGTGACATGGGTAGGATGCGATGCTTGTATTGCCTCAGCCCTCAGGGGAGTATTAGGAGTGATACTTTTCAGGAGTGATTAACAAAATAATTTGTTTTTGTTTACTCTACAAGAGTACAACTTTTTTCAATTCATATAAAAGTGATCTTAAAAAGTGATCTTGAAAAGTGATCTTCAAGATCACGATCTTGATCTGGATCTTGAAGATCACATTTTTCTGGTGATCTGATCTTGATCTTCAAGATCACATTTTTCTGGTGATCTGATCTTGATCTTCAAGATCACCAAAGTTGGTGATCTTGCCCATCTCTGGGAATAGGCAACACCAAGACAAACCCTTTTCGTCTATAAGTGTATGTCCGCTGACGTCACCATTCGGCGCGAGAGGGCGCCGCTGCAATTGGCTAAAAGGTGAAGTGGGCTAGACTCGCGCTTGCCGCGGGCATTCTTAATCCGGACGTAGTACGCGTAACATGTTTATTTAAAGAAGGCATGTTTATTTAAAGAAGGTGCTGAAAGTTGCGACCGGTAGCATCAATGCATGCCCGACAGCGTCGAAGCATTGACCGACGTACACGTCGAAAGATTCCCTGAATTTCGGGAACAGTTCCAGCGGCGACAGCGATTCTTGCTACGAGGTCTTCTTCTGAGTAAATGGGAGTCTCGTCTCGTACACGAGGTTCTTCATGTGTCCCCACAGGAAGAAATCGAGGCATGTTAAATCGGGCGATCTCGGTGGCCAGGCTACGGGCCCACCCCGGCCTATCCATCGGTCCCCAAAAGTGGCGTTCAGATAATCCCGCACATAGTTGCTGGAGTGTGCTGGGGCCCCGTCGTGTTGAAACCACATTCGTCTACGAATAGCCACGGGAACATCTTCCAGCAGTTCCGGCAACGTTTCTTCAAGAAATATCCGATAAACCCGCCCGTCGAGTCGGGCAGGCAGCAGGTACGGCCCAATCAACTTGCCATGGACGATACCCGCCCAAACATTGACGGCGAACCGTTCTTGATGAGCATGCACCCGTGTAGCATGTGGATTTGCGTGCGCCCACACGTGAGAATTGTGCATGTTAAACACACCCTCACGTGTGAAACAGGCCTCATCTGAGAACTGCACATAAGCCGGAAAATTAGGCTGCACCGCTGTCTGCTGCAGAAACCAGCGTGCGAATTCCACACGAAGAGGGTAATCCCGAGGTTGTAATGCCTCGACTCTCTGACGCTGAAACGGATGTAACTGCTGCTCGTGCAACACTCTCCAGACCAGGTCGTGGTTCACACCGAGGATACGTGCAACACCTCGCGTGCTTGCGCTTGGATTGTCCTCAAATCGCCGTAGGGTTTCTTCTTCCATGTCAGGAGTGCACACGTTTCTCTCCCGACCAGTGTCATGCATGTTTGCATGGAATGTTCCAGTTTCTCGCAGTCGCCGATACAAATGCGCAAACGTTTGGTGGTTTGGCACACGTCTGTTTGGGAAGCGCTGTCGGTACAACCTCACAGCAGCTCTTCCGTTTCCATTGGCAGCCCCATACACCATATGCATGTCAGCCATCTCAGCAGTCGTGAAGCGCTCCATGTTACGCGTACTACGTCCGATTTAAGAATGCCCGCGGCAAGCGCGAGTCTAGCCCACTTCACCTTTTAGCCAATTGCAGCGGCGCCCTCTCGCGCCGAATGGTGACGTCAGCGGACATACACTTATAGACGAAAAGGGTTTGTCTTGGTGTTGCCTATCCCCCATTACAATTTGTACAGAAAGTTTTCAAGCACCCTGTATAATATATATATAATATATAATATATATATATATATTTAATATATATAATATATATAATATATATATATAATATATAATATAATATATATATATAATATATATATAATAATATATATACACGGTGAACCAAAAGTAGGTGGACAGTAGGTTGAATACGGTTTGTGTTATATTATATTATAACTATGGTGTTCATTATAACTATGGTGTTTGTGTTTTATTTATTAAATATTATAACTAAATTTATTTAAATTTTATTTTGTATTATAGTATACAAAAAAATTAAATATGTATTCTCAAAATAAACGTTATCATTTACTGTCCACCTACATTTGGTTCACCCTATATAATATATATATATATATATATATATATATATATATATATATATATATATATATATATATATATATATATATATATATATATATATATATATATAAATTCCACAAATTTTCCCCGCGCTCGCGAAGGTGTCGCAATTACAAAAATTTGAAGGTTCTATCCTTAAATGCTCGTAGCCTACGAAATAAAATAAACGAATTTTTTTCTTTAATTGCTTGTAAAGACTATCATTTAATTGCGATAAATGAATCGTGGCTTAGCACTGAAACACGTGACTTTGTAGGGGTATCAAATTAAAGGTTATAGACTTTTTGTTAAAAACAGAATAGGTAGGCGAGGAGGCGGTGTTATGTTGTATATCAAAGATAATATTGCGAACGTTATAGAAGTAAAGCACTCAATTCCAGAACCGATAGATTCGACTATAGCAGAACTTAAATTCAACGATTTCAAACTTCTTGTTGCGGTTATATGTAGGCCCCCAAATCAAACAGCTGCTACGGACGAAGCGTTATATCGTGAACTAAAGAGAATAATCGGTAGTGAGCAGGCTTTAGTTATGGGTGACTTTAATTGCGCCAACGTGAATTACGATACAATGCAGGGAGACGCGGAAGGTAATCGTTTAGTTAATTTTCTCGAGGATAGCTTTCTTATTCAAAAGGTTGGGGAACCTACGAGGTTGGACAGTATTTTAGATTTAGTAATAACTACGGATGATAGGCTAATTACTGATCTTCAAGTAATAGAACCGTTGAGCAATAGCGATCACAATATGGTAGAGTTTGTCCTCTCAGTAAGTCACTCGAAACCAACTAACTCGAATAAAATTCCTAGCTTCCAGCACGCAGACTTTAGTAAATTTCGAAATAAATTTTCACACGTCAATTGGGAAAACGTAATGGGGAACTCCAACGCAAAACTAATGTGGGAATCGTTCGTAAAGGTATTTAGGACTATAAATGAGGAATGTGTACCGTACAAAATTAAGCGTGCGAAAGTAAACAACAAGAACTTGTGGTTTACTTCTAGAGTAGGAGACATTATAAAGAGTAGAGAGAGGGCTTATAGGCTATACAAGTCCGATAAAGATAATCTGTTGTTACGAAACAACTACATATCTCTAAGGCGTGAAGCTAAAAGTGTAATAAAAAAGTCAAAACGCGAATTTGAAATCTCCATAGCTCGTGACACTAAAGAAAATCCCAAGCGATTCTTTCAATACGTCAATAATAGAAATCCAGTAAAAAGTGTCTTAGGTCCATTAAAAAATGGAAATGGAGATCTAGTCTCTGAAAACAAGGAAATGGCTACCTTGCTAAACGAATTTTTTACGTCAGTTTTTACTATAGAAGATGTAACGAATATCCCTACGGTCATAGACATAATACCTTTTGATAATGGTAA
>JAJOZX010004101.1:370000-392500 GCA_023014485.1 Bathynomus jamesi | reverse complement strand
AAAAAATGCCGATACCACCACCCTCAAAGGAACGCAACGAGGGAACAGAAAAAACGAACATCAAAGAAGAGTGGAAATTTTTTAGACGCAGCCAACACATTTCAGCTGCTAAATACTCTCAGCAATTACAAAACCAGCTGACAAATATAAATATAGAAATCCGAGAGCCGGACAGAAGGTACGAACAAAGCACTTCATGCGTTATCGGGACAACAGGTACCGACAAAGATAAAAAGAGGTAAATTCTCGGAGGACCACAAGGCAACGAAACCGGCACCCCCATTGGAAAACAAATCGGAACCACCTGTATGCGAAAAAGAAAGAGAAAAAATAAAAATAATCCTAGCCAACATACAGGGCCTTAAATCAAACCACTCCACGAACAAAGTTATACCTGAAAGGACTCATGCAAGAAGCCGGAGCAGACTTTGCATGCCTCACGGAAACTCATCTAAAGGACTGCCAGGCGAACTGTGAAAATTGTGAGTCCTGTATTGACAAAAAAGAAATACAAATTGACAAATATAACATCCTCCGAGCCGACAGAACAGTGAGACGTAAAGGAGGATGTGCTATTTACACACGCGAAAGGCACATAGCAGAAATGGCTATAAGTACCTCAAACAACTACGTAGAATGTGTAGCAGCAAAAATTGAAAAATTAAATATGGTACTAATTGTAATGTACAGACCCCCAAACACGCCAACCTCAAAATTTTCAGATTCCATTACAGAGGTAAGAAACTTAGTAAAAGATCTACACTCTCCAACCCCAAATATTTTTCTCTGTGGTGATTTTAATTTCCCATTCATGAAATATAAAAGGATAGGAAAAAATATATGTATACACCAGGACAAGGGGGGCACACGAGAAGACCAGGAGCAGGTAAAAATGCTACTAGCTTTAGCTGATGAATTTATGTTAACGCAAGAAATAACAGAAAACACAAGAAAAAACAACTGCCTAGATTTGGTATTCACAAACAACAGTAATCTAATTGATAATGTAGAAATATCCCCAACTATGATATCAGACCACAACATCATTGAAATAACAACTAATATAAAGGCAACAGGAAAGGAAAGAACACGCACAACAGAAAGAAGCAAATTCGAAATTTTTAATTTTCACTCCAAAGCTATAAACTGGGAAGATGTGACATCCAGCATGGAAGTAATAGATTGGAAAACCATTTTCGAGGCCAAGACAACGGAAGAGATGCTAATGACGTTAGAGGAGAAGACGTTAGAAATTGTGGAAAAACATGTCCCAAAGATACAACAAAGAGGAAAGAGAAGCAGGTTCGAAAGACAAAAGAGGGCATTGTTCCGAAAGAAAAGAGAGAAAAAGAGTGACTGCAAAATTAAGTAATTGTAAAGATAACATCAGAAAAATATTAAATGATAAACTACAAAGTATCGATGTCGTCATACAGGAACTAATCGAGAAGCATACAGAAAAAGAAGAAGATGACGCTATAGAAGCGATAAAGGCTAACTCAAAGTACTTCTATAATTTCGCAAAAAGAAAGTCGAAAAACCAAGCGACTATCGGACCTTTAAAAAATGAGAACAGTGATTTATCTGATGATCTAACAGAAGTATCTGAAATATTAAAAGCTCAGTATGAATCATCTTTCAGTATCCCAAAAACTGACAAATTGATATGCGATAGAAACGCGTTCTTTGAAGAAGAACCACAAGGGGAAAGTATAACGGATTTCGACTTTACGACGGATGATATTACACAAGCCATAGGGAAACTAAAAACACACTCAGCGGCAGGACCGGATAAATGGAATGCCACACTGATCAAAAACTGCAAGAATGCAATCGCTGAGCCCCTATACTGGATATGGAGACGATCATTAACACGGGAGAAATACCGGGCATCCTGAAGAGCGCGAACATAGTCCCAATATATAAAGGAGGAGATCGATCCGAGGCCAAAAACTATAGGCCAGTGTCGCTTACATCTCATCTCACAAAATATTTGAAAGAATGTTAGACAGAAAATCTATGACTTTTTGGAAACTCAGAAAAAATTCAATGATAACCAACACGGGTTTCGGTCAGGCAGATCATGCCTATCACAACTAATGGAACACTACAACAACATTATTGATTCACTTGAAAGTAATGAAAACTATGATGTACTATACACAGACTTTGCTAAAGCGTTCGACAAGTGTGACCACGGAATCATAATACATAAACTGAAATATATGGGAATAACAGGAAAAGTAGGGAAATGGATATATAATTTCCTTAGTGAGCGGAGGCAAGTCGTTACAGTACAAGGAGTATCTTCATCAGAATCAGAGGTCCTCAGCTCAGTACCACAAGGAACAGTATTAGCTCCACTACTCTTCATAATCATGCTAACTGACATAGATGAGGACGTTACCAGAGACAGCACAGTAACATCCTTTGCGGATGACACAAAGATCAGTAGAAAAATAGAAAACCAGAAGACATAGGATCTCTACAAACCGACATAAACAAAATTACAAGTGGACGGAAGACAACAATATGAAGTTTAACACCGAGAAATTTCAGCTATTACGGTACGGAAAAAGAGAAGACCTAAAGTCCATGGAATATTATACCCCAAATGGACAGGAAATTCAGAGAAATTCCAGAGCAAAAGATTTAGGGGTTGTAATGACAGATGATGCGAAATTTGAAACACAAAATAAGATAGCAGTAAACAGAGCAAAGAGAATAACGGGTCAGATATTGAGAACTTTAAACGAAGGGATAGGAATGTAATGATTCCTCTACTGAAAACCCTGATAATACCCAAATGGAATACTGCTCGGTCCTAACATCCCCATATAAAAAAGAAGACATTAGACAGCTGGAGGGGATCCAAAGAAGCTTCACAGCCAAGATCAATGGGTGCAAAGAACTAAATTACTGGGAAAGGTTACGAGAACTAGACCTATATTCACTGGAAAGGAGAAGAGAGAGATACACCATTATTTACACTTGGAAAATAATGGAGAAACTAGTCCCTAATCTTACTCTGAATCCCATAACTCCCCAAACAACGGTGGAAAGTAGAAGCGGTAGACTGTGTCGTATTCCCAAATTGAAGGCGAGACAGGGAACATCCTTAACCCTGAAAGAAAATAGTTTTGTAGTGAGAGGACCAAAACTGTTTAATCAGTTGCCCAAAGACCTAAGAAACACGAAGGGAGTTGCAGTGGAAATCTTCAAAAGAAGACTAGACGCCTGGCTCAGAACAATCCCCGATGAGCCGGGCGTACCTGGCTATGTGAGGTGGAGAGCGCAAGAATCCAACTCACTACTTCACCAGGCCAACTCGAGAGGAGGGGCGACAAGCTTGACCTTCGCGAAATGAGAAATCATCACGCGGAACCTTTGTAAGGTTGTAAGGGTAAGGATATATATATATATATATATATATATATATATATATATATATATATATATATATATATATATTATATATACATACACATTTAACTGCAATGACCGCGCAGTATATTAACGTTAATATACTGCGCGGTCATTGCAGTTAAATGTACATATTCACGATTTGCGAGGGTGCCCTCTCAAGGCATTGGTTTCTGCCCTATGTAGGAGAATTACAACTTCTGACTATCGTGGCTCCGGTGTAGTGGTTAGCACGTCTGACCGGCAATTGGAAGATCCTGGGTTCGATTCCGGGGGGTGCCTTATTTTTCATTTGTTTGTTATTTCTCTTCCTTGTGTGCAGAACACTCCTCTATACTTACGTCGTTTATATATGTATATATATATAAAAATATATATATATATATATATATATACATACACATTTAACTGCAATGACCGCGCAGTATATTAACGTTAATATACTGCGCGGTCATTGCAGTTAAATGTACATATTCACGATTTGCGAGGGTGCCCTCTCAAGGCATTGGTTTCTGCCCTATGTAGGAGAATTACAACTTCTGACTATCGTGGCTCCGTGGTGTAGTGGTTAGCACGTCTGACCGGCAATTGGAAGATCCTGGGTTCGATTCCCGGGCGGGTGCCTTATTTTTCATTTGTTTGTTATTTCTCTTCCTTGTGTGCAGAACACTCCTCTATACTTACGTCGTTTATATATGTATATATATAAATATATTATAATATATATAATAATATATAATAATATACATATATATATATATATATATATATTGTAAAGAACGACGCTTGTATAGAAGAACGTTCCGCACAAGATGAGGAGGGGGAACGAACAAATTAAAATTTTTTCATTTGTTCGTTCTCCCTCCTCATCTTGTGCGGAATGTTCTTCTATACAAGCGTCGTTCTTTAAATTAATTATACTGTGTGTTGTTTGCAGTTAAAATGTATATATAAATATATATTAGTGTGGACTGGATGTCAGTTTTTCAACATTTGCGGATGTGGATGCGGATTTTTAATTTCAGTATCGAGAATGCGGATGCGGATATTTAGTTAATCTATCAATATAATATAGAATTATGAATATATGACAATTTTTCAAATTTCGTGATATTACTATGATATTATGGCAGGCAATGCATAAGAATTAAAATTAATGTTATTTTTTCATTATGATAAAAATAATAACTTTCTCAAGAGTTTCAGCCACAGAAAATTGAATGAAACAAGTTTCATTCAATTTTCTGTGTTACCAGGTAATTATATTTTGAGGTTTATATATCTGTTTGTTCATTAATAATTAATACTTTACATGAAATTTGCATGACTGGGCCTTATAAGCTACTTTATAAGCTAATTTAATTGTAAATTGCATAATTTATTAGACGCAATATCCGCATAACATCTGCAGTCAGAAGTGCGGATGCTGATGTTAAAAATGAAGTGGATATCCGAAGATGCGGATGCGGATATCCGGTCCACCACTAATATATATATATCAGGCATAAAATCGGAGTAATAACAATAATACATTCGGCAAAGACAGGTATACACAGCAGGTGTAGAAACAGAAATAATACATATTCGGCTTATTTAATATATCATATATATATATATATATATATATATATATATATATATATATATATATATATACACGCAGCAGGCATAAAATTGAATTAATAATAATACAAACTTCAAGCTCAGTTTCTGCTATTCTTAAATAGGGTAGTGAATTTGCATATAGTTAAATCTACAATTACATCTTCATTACTTTGTACAACACAGTGCACGCGCTTTAGCAACGTTTCACCACATAAAGTATGGTGGGGGGGGCCAATATTCAATATAATGTCCTTTTAGAGCGTTTAAGAATATTTTTGTCCCCACTTTACAACTGTGGGTAAATCTCTCGCTCTTTAAACCTTACTAGAATAGAGTCATATGCGCGCACGAACATGGCATCGTTTACTGCATTATCATTAAGTCCAAGTTTATAAACAGCAGTGGCGCTGGTGGTCAGGGAGAGTAGGGGGCCCAATATTGCCTATAATATGCTATATAAATAGAATAGATTACAGTGTTAGATGCCCTACTTTCTGCATGCCACGATCGTATAGAATTAATGCTATCAATAAAATCCTCTTTCATAGTTTATAGTGATACAAACGGAGGAGGCGCGACCTCCCATGCCTCTGAAAAGCTGCCACTGATAAACAGCCCTTTCCAAGCGAGCGCTCACTTTCCTCGCTGAACTTTTCAACTGTAAACTCTTCACAACTCATAAAGAGGACTGAGGAAGTCTTCTAAATCGTCACGGCAGCTATATCTTATATATGGAAACAATTCTTTTGGGTGGACGGTGAAGGCGAGCATAGGCTTGGAGCGTTCTACACCTTTGTTCCAGAGCTTATAATATGTCTCAGGGTCTGTAGCTCCTAAATATGTTTTCAGCTCCAGCATTCTCGTCTTGTTCGTCCCGGCACTCAGTGAAATCGTCGAGCAACACAGTGTATGCGTGTTCGAGAACAGTGTTGAAATAACGCATATCAGCGACACGTCCATCTAAGAATGGCTTTAATTTACGGAAAGCGCCAACCTTAAATAATCTATCGAGAACGAAGCGGTTTCGTGTAGGTATAAGAGTATTGCTAACACACTTTCTCCACATCAATCGTATATCGACACAAAGTTCCCTAGTATCACGATTCACATGCAGCTTGCAATTAATAGAGTATGAGGGGGTGTCGTTAATCTGCTCTTTTCTTGTGTCACCCATGTCGGTATTTTATAGGTTTCAACCGACCACTTCTCAATTACCATGGATATTTCATCCATCTCCTCAATACTCAAATAAATAACATTACGTTTGCCCGAGTCTGCTTGTTTCCATTTTGTTTCAAGCGTATAATTAATAGCACCACTGTTACGTTTAAATACACGCACTGATTTCAAGACAGAAGTATTGTATATATACTGCATTGAGGATACTGCTTAACGGTAGCTCCATCTTTTATAATTCTTTTATCGATTCTGTGAGGAGATCACGTTCAGTCGGATCAATCTCTGAGACGGTTGTGAGACGGGCGGCGGGTGGATTGATTCAGTTAGCGACTCGTGCTGGGTAGAACATGTATTGCGCCTGTTCCTATGCGGTGATGAATTGGTGTACGGTAATGTTCCAACATGAAAACTTCGACACGCCGAGGTCGAGTAAATGAATGTTTAAAACTGGATTCTGTTTTACCGAGTAAATGCAAAGAGAAATTTTCGATCTACGATACAAAAAGCAATATAGGTTTCAAGGTTTTATTATTCCCATTGGCGGGGATGTGTACCAATGAATTTTAACATGTTCAGGAATAATGGGATTCACCATATTTCTTTCACGAGGATCAGTTATGTACAAATAAAAAATTAAATGAAAATAAAAACGTATTGACACTGAGGGGCTCTATTCGAGAAAAATGCGTGCGCATACTGTTCCACTTTGGGGGATAAGCAATATTCATCACCAAAATCTATTAAAAATTCACATAAACCTTTAGCTATAATTTCACAAGGAACCTCATCGTGGTATACATGGATGTAGTGATAGAAATATTTTAAACTGTCCATGTGTGTACTCGGTGAAGTGTAACATAACGTAATAGGTCTTTTCGTGCCATTCATCAATGAGCTTCACAATCCATAGTCTCTGCCTCTCTTCAGCGAAAGTTGACTCCTACACTCCACATTGGACGTACTCTTTTACGCATTTTAAGCACACAACATATTCCATCACGCCTTTTGCGTTGCGGAAGCTTGTAATGCTCTCATCAGAAAATCCATAAAGTATTTGAGCATCCAGCTGACACAGTTTCACTCGATTTAGGCTGGACTTAAATGTCTCCAAAGACGGCTGACTAGAAGTTCTTTGAGTGTTCACCACATCAGTCTACTTTGCTGAGTACCATTTCAGGAATGTAGAGCATGCAATAGCAGGAGCAACCATCGTTATTTATTCGGTAACGTGAAAATTCTTCAACAGGCAAAAGATACATCTGGACACCAACGACCGTTGCGGCCAACTGAACATGGCGGGGAGAAAGTGTATCCTTCTGAAGGGGCAAATAGGCTGAGTCACGTGACGTTCTTTTAATGGGATGATCTTAGATTTCTTGTACACACACACACACAAAGTTGAAAATAAAACGTTTACTGACATATAAATTTATTTAAACCACACTCATAAATAAATAAATAAATAAACTGTAAAATTCCGTCAACAAGTAAGTAGACTCTAATTTAAAGTATATATTTATATAACAAATATTCACGCCTCACGGTGACACCCCTTTTGTCTTCCTTCCTGTGCAAGGAAGTTATGAGTTCCTTCAACTAGGTGCGGTGGTTGGTCACCCTAATTTCACTATCTTCCACACTAATTAGATATTTCTGTGAATTAAAGTTAACGATCTGGTGGTTTGCATGGTTCAGAGTGATGCCTTTAGCCTTCATGGTGTATTTGATCTCATCCCCATTCCTCACACGTATCCGTAAGTTTTTAGGCCCGTGGAGACAAGTGAATCATCAGTCAACTTTCCGAAGAATTCGCCAATAGGAGGCATATATTCGCCTTCTTTCTCCGTGAATATCACGCTATCTGTATCTGCGTACAGAATTCTCCGCCCAAGAGATTGCATCAGACTCCAAAGCTTGATACGTGCGTAAGCTGTTATGAAGCTGGCTACAGGTAAGTTTGTGACACGTGACGTATCCGTAGACATCTCTGTTCTATTGTACCTTTTTATGTAAATATTACCCACATTCGTGATTTCCACGACTTCTTTATCGACGGCGATGGCATAGTCCCACACTTCATTATGATTTTAAGCTAGATGGACGTTTCCCTTGTCTGTATTTTGTGCAAATTTCCCACAAAGGCATTTTAAGCACAACTTTGCACTAAAGCGCTTGCCAGAGTTTTGCAAAATGTGACTACGTTCAAACTGTATACCTTCATGATCATGGTAACTCTGGATATACGCTGTTTTTCCATCTTCAGTCTCAACCCGGCGCGGGTATCCTGAAACTTCAACTTTATCTTTCAAGGTGTTAATGTCGGGGGTGAGGAGATTGGGGAGCTTCTGGAACCTCCAAGCTTTATAAATCTTTAGTATTCTGTACCCTTGACGAGTGGTTAGGGACAGCTCAGGACTTGTATAAACGCCTTTGATCTTCCTCTGATTGAATGTATGGTTACAGCCCCCATTGTTCTCCTCTGCACACTTCACACAGAAAGGGAACATAAACTTGTGGTCTGTGACAACAGGTAAGATAAGCATCCATAATTTGGTGGGGAAAGTACATCAACAAAAGAAAGTCCAAAATAGTTTTCTCTCAAATTAGTTGAGAAGTCCTTGATGGTAGGTATTGCGGGGCCCACCAGTTTTTCTGGTGCTCCTACAGGGTTTGAGTTATTCTTAATAAGGTAGGGGTAAAAAGAACAGAAATCATGGTAATGGAGTTTCACGGCCTCCGTAGGTGGAAAGTATAGCTTGAGTGGGTTTGTGTGTCAACCACCACTGAACGCTTGATGTCCCTTATTTCTTCGCGAAACTGGTCATCACCCTCTACCCGCGCATCATATTCATGTTCCTACATCACCTTATGAGTGAACTGGGAGCTTATAAGTTGGTCTCGGGTACGGGTCCATGCAAGACTATCAGCGGGATCTCCCATGGATATCTCCTGTGATTCTGCACTCAGCACGTGGATATCCATGCCACTAACAATCGTTTAAAGAGTATACCGTCTTCACACCAGTGTGAGAGTCCTCACTTAGCCCGTCTACCTAAAAAAAGGTGGCCATTAATCTTGATTGCCACTTCACCCGTGTTGCGAGCATGTTTTATGAACACTCATGTCTCCTGTTGTAGGCGTGTGAGCCAGTAAATAACCTTATACCCATACTTACAAGGAGCGTTACGGGGAATGACAGCTAGGCTGTCTTTAGACATGAAGTTATTCTTGAATACAGTGAAGCACAATGACGCGATCGTGGTTGCGGCTTGTAGCGGATCACAAATGAATAGAGTTATGTACATCCTTCTGAAGGCCTGAAAACACACTCTAAGCATACGTACATCTTTCACACAATAACGCTAGCATTCATCCTCTATATTGTAAGGATTGGTGTCCTTAAAACTATTGTAGTACCTCTCAAAATATTCTTGTTCACTAACAGTCATACTAACATAATTAAAGTAATGTTTGCAAGATGATGGTCCTACTTCATTTAAAGTGTCACCGGTGAGGAAAGTGTAAGGGAAATACCTATTTGAAACTTCGGCATCCACGCCCATTACATTGGGTAACTTGGTAATTTACAAGGCATGAATAACAGTGTCTTTAAACTGAACATTATTCCTTATTTTAATTTATATAAGTTTGTTACCTCTTTTCAAAGGGTCACCCGTGAATATTTCCGAGGACTCATGTTCAAGCAGCTACTTATAAAACTGTGTATCAAACTTTGCTGCGTTATGCGCAAGAATATAGTCATTTTTTTTAATTGATCCGACAGCTTGACAATCTAATTCACAAAGTTTCACGGGCGTGTTTCTTACAGTCGTCTAAAAAATGTTTGTTCGCTTACCACATTTACGACATTCATCACACTCATTATTCTTGTAATCGTCACAGATAGTCTGGCTTACGGGTAAGCGGGGAATAACCTCCTTTGTCTCAGGATTCGTGTAAAGTCTCTGTCATAATACACGGTTATACAAGGTTTATTTTTAGGTTGGCATCTTTCATATAACATACGTTCTTTACATCATCTGCCTTATATTTCTCATGGCATGTAGAGCAATGAATTTTATCGCACTTATGTATGAACTCCCCACTTTTATTCATTGTGTGAAGCATTCCACACTCACAAATCTTTATATTCTTGGAGCACCATTTGATTTATGCAAATCAAAATATGTATTGTTGAAAAACATACGTCTACAGACATTACAATCTCGCCTCTCGTCTTCAACTACTTTGCTTTAGCATCTAGGGCTTTTACACTGGTTACAATGTGGCAATCCTTTCAATGTTTCAGTAGATTGTTCGTAAACTCGAGACACCCCTTCCACAAATCGTGATGCCTGCCATACTTAAGACTTTTATCGTAACTCTCGAAAAGAGTTCTTATATTGCGAATGGGAAGTTACGTTCTCCCCGTCAAACCTAATATAAGTAAAGGCTTTGTGCGGTCTCTCACACTGCTTTTAAAAAAGTACACAGTCCTACGACGCTCATTCAAGACAAATACAACTATACGTACAGACATTTCTCCCTCAACCTTTCTCAGCTCTTCAGGACCCATATCACAGTTAAAATCAAGTCCGCAATCTGTGGCTAGTTTCAACGAGCGCTGGACAACCATTGGCAACCAAATTTTTTTGGCAACTCTGTTTAATACGGTAAACATATGGGCCAAGACTATTGCTAAAAAGCCACAGCCTCGATCAAGATTAGTGTGGTTTCTGTGTATTTGGTAACTGTTAAAGTTAAGTGTATAAGGTGTGGCCGTATGTCCCACAACACGGTAAACAAGGTCTATATCGATCGTGAAGTTCTCCAACTTAAACTCTGTACAGCTCTAGGTGGTCTGAGCAATACGGGTGAAAATATAATCATTATCTTCTACAGCCAGTCGTCTGTAGGGTATTACTATCCAAAAGTCGTCTCTATCTCCATCATTTGACCCGAACCCGACAGCTAGTCTTACCCTTGACTCGTGGCCCGCGCTACTCTGAAGAGCAAATTCCAAGATACGTTCAACTATGTGTCACAGTCTGTGTTCAATTCCGTTGTTATTCACGACTCGCGGTTCGATCCTGACGTTATAACGGTTTCTCACCAGCACGGGAGTGGTGGTAATATTGCGCGCTCGCACGATTGATATGCCACAGTCTGCAGGTTGAGGCATTGTTGATGGAGTGGAGGGTACAGCAAATGGGGGTACTGAACGAGGAAAAGTGGAAGCATGTTTATTTGGAGCTGATGCTGCTATGGGTGGAGGATGCAACACTCGGCACGTTCGTGGAGAATTTTACACGCTCACGAACACACCTGACGTAGAGGGTGTGTCTGTTCGTCGGTTTTCATCTTCGTGCCTTTGTTTTTTCGAATTGGGGTATATGAGATATGTTGTTGATGAGGGAGCTGGAACACTGTGTTCCTGAACGCTAACGGTTGTATCGTTGGAAGTTAGTACGCTGATGCAGGAAGCGCAGTCTACTGCCTCAATAATTACGTCATCATCATCGTCATCATAAACATCCACGACACATGGCTGATCCTGTTCAAGGTGGGTGGTGTCATCATTCAGGGTTCTAAAAAAGAAAATAATAATATCGGTGAATACAAGGTGTGGTTCTTTAATTTTTTTTTTATTTGTTAGCGGTTGCGCTTAAGAGTGTACCGTGTTAGAGGTGGATTTTGTAGAAAAATTCAGATTCACGAGCCCTTCTACGTGCATTATATCAGGCCCTACAGGGTGTGGTAAAACAGTGTTTATGCTTAAAATCATTAAAGATAAAGGCGAACTGTTATCAAAACCTGTACGGGGTGTCAGGAAATGATTGCCCCCCCCCCTGTAGAGCAAAACTAGAAGATATAGATAAAAACCGGCGAGACCACTTGAAAGAGCGTTAAAATCTGAATAAAAACCATTATATTCTATTCCTGTGATTTTAATTCTTACCATTTTTTTCCCCACAGAAACCATGGCATCATCTATTTTGAACGATTCAGAGAAAAAGCGAGTTCTTGACAGCATTCGAGCTGTCACATTTCGTGAAGCAAAGGAAGCTGGTGCAACTTTCATAACTCGACACTGGGTGGCTGAGAGATTAAAAAGATCAGAAGACTTTGTCAAAAGGAATTGGAATAAGAATCCTGAAGATTGTGAAACAGAATTTCGAGGAGGAAGACCGGAGAAATTATCTCAAGAATCGAAAGACATTGTGCTTGCTGCATCACGGCGCCGAAAGAAGAGCTGCTCTGAGGTAGCGAAAGAGATACTTATCCGTCGTGGTAAGATAGTCAATCGGCAACTTGTTCATCAATTTCGAGTTCGCCAAGGCTTGAGTGCTTGGCATGAAATAGCTAAGCCACGGAAGAGTGATCTTAATATTGAAGATCGGCTATGGTTTTGTGATTATCTTGAGGAATGGACGGAAGACGATTTCCTTCACTTGGTTGTCAGCGATGAATTCTTCGTTTATGTCTCCAGAAAACCAAATTTTCAGAATGATCGGGTTTGGGCAACAACTCCTGATGAAGTCCCAGACGACCAGAAGTATCGAGAAATAGTAAAAAATCCAGCATGTGTGGGTGTTTTCATTATGTTCTCTATTCGGAAGCTCATCTGGGTTATCAAACCAAGAGGAACCAGTTGGGATGACCCTTATTTTCGAAATGTAATTTTAGCCCAACATGTAATTCCGTTTTTGAAAGACCCCGAGTGTGTTTTGGATGTTGAACAGGCAACCTTTCTTCACGACAAAGCCCCCTGTATGAAAGCACTTGCGACTCAACAACTGCTTAAGGACAATAACATTGATTTTTTCGGAAATAATGAATTGCCTGGCAATTCTCCCGATCTTAATGTCTGTGAACATGTCGGATCCATCATGAAGGATCGGGTGGAGTCCTTAATGCTGGAACAACCCATTCAGACTCGGTATTCAACAGAAATTATGACTGCAAAGATCAACGAAGTCCTTGAAGAAATGAGTCATGATACCGATCTCTTTGAGACACTTCTGGGATCATACCCCCGTCGATTAATGGCCGTCAGAGCTGCAAATGGGGACAACACCCGATATTAAAACAAGTGTTTTTTATTCAAAATTAAACGCTCTTTCGCGTGGTTTTGTCTGTTTTTTTCTATTCCTTTCAGTTTCTTCTGTACAGGGGGGGGGGGCAATCATTTCCTGACACCCTTTACATAAAGTTATATTATGTTATTCGACATACTAAACCGTCTTCAACGACCACCAAGACATTATTTTATTCCACAAAGGTGTTTATGATGTTAACTCGATAAAGGGCGATGAACTCACGGGTTAATGTAATTGATGATCTCATGTTAGAAATGAATAAAACGTTTGCCGAGACATTTACAGTATTCTCCCACCATCTTAACATAAGCCTGTTCTTCATCAATAAAAAACTGTTTTTAAAGAACAGGTATATGCGTGATGTATCACTAAACACAAAATATCTCGTCTTATTCAAGCAGCGCCGAGATGTATCGCAAATAGGGGTATTGGCCAATCAAATGTTCCCGAATCAGAGTAAGGAGTTTTTGGAGTTACAAGTTACAAGTCGACTTTACGGATATTTGGTTTGTGACCTTCACCCACGAACACGTTTAGGGTGCTTCTAAGAACGAATATATTTCCAAACGAGGTGAAACGGTGTATATTCAAGAATGACAAAGAGGTTAAAGAAATACCGTGAATTTATAAAAATGTATCACCGACTACGCGCACTCTCCAACATCTGTTTGTTAAAAATATTGATCTTGACTTTTTAATATGCATCTGTGAAATCTGCCTCAATGTTATAAAATGCAATATACCAATGAAACCATCACAGAAGTCGCGCTAACGTCGTTACAAGAACATAATACGAGGCCTCGCTCGTAAAAGACAAACTGTGGGAAAGAAAAAGCAAATTATTGTACAAGGAGGTGGTTCGTTCCTCCTCATCTTATTTTCAGTTTTGGGGCCTTGATTGTCTAGTTTAATATAATGAAGAAAGTAGTAGTGATTCCACACGAAGTGTATGCTTTGCTACAAAATACAAAGAATCAGGAATCAGTTCTAGAACCCAGTAAAAACAGGCTTAAAAGAATGAAAAACGAATTGTGAATCTGCTAAACAGCGAAATACATCTTGACTAGAAAAGAATTTTATGCCAAGAAGCTCTTCAGAAATTTCTTCAGGAGTAAGAAAATTATAAAAAAGCTTGTGAAATTCTCCGGACTTATCAAACATAATGAGACCGAACGAACAGACAAAGAACAAAGGAGCGAGTCCGCAGCATCTCAAACATATATTAAAAAATAATTTCCCTCATACATTGAGGAATAAAGGACTAAACCTTTGTAATCTATTGAGTGAGGACCCCGTTATACATTGGTCAGATACTGGTAAGGTTATTGTTGATGGGGCAAAGGTACAGGGTTCGAATATTATTGATATTGTACTGTACATGATTTGGTTAGAAAGTGGGAGAGGCCATCTTCACCAGGATGGCATCAAATTAAATCGAGGTTACAAAAGATAAACACCAAAACCGCTGATTCGCAACCAGAACAGAATAAAAGCCTGGAGTAAACATCACATATACCAAACAGAGCACTGCTTCGCCTACGGAGGTAACAACTCTGAAGAAGAAGAGGCCAATCACCAACACACAACCCAACCCGCGCTCTTCTATCATAAAATACACAAATGGCTGACGTATTATGAAAACACTATTATGATATTTCTAGTCCAGCTTTTTACGGTGGTGTTGAAAGGCTATACAGAGGCGCATAGAATGAGGGCTTAGAGAAAAAAGACGTTGATAAATTTTTGCTTGAGCAGGACACCTTTACACTTCATAAACCTGTGAGGAAAAGGTTTAAAACTGTTAAGACAAAAGCCGCATATATTGATTCTATTTTCAGGCTGATTTAACCGACATGCAGAGGTAATCGGTGCATAATGATGGACACCGTTACATTCTATTCATAATCGATGTGTTCTCTAGATACTTGTGGCTTATTCCTCTTGAAAATAAATCGCCTGAAACAGTTGCTAAATCCACAAAAGCATTGATGCTTAAGGAAATCAGGATACCAGGTCATTTCTGTACAGATTTAGGGAAGGAATTTATTGGCCAAGCTTTTCAGGACATGCTGGCTGAGTTTAATATCAGTTCTTACACATCCAATTCCGTGCATAAGGTCTCTTTAGCTAAAAGAGTACAACGTACCATAAAGGCCCGCATGCATTGTTATTTACTTATTTTACCCATTAAAAATACGTACAGATACATAAACATTCTGGAGCAGCTGCATTATCCTACAATCGTTCACACCACCGTAGGATTGGTACAAATGGTACATCGCATAATGAAGTTTTAAAAAGAGGTACGCATAGAGAACCTGAGGTGAAAAATGATAGACGCAGAGCAATACCACGGGTAGAAAATTTCAAAATCAATTAATATATAAGACTGTCACGATCATGGAATATATTCACGAAACGATTTGAGCAAGGATGGAATCAGGAAATTTTTAAAGATAGAGCTATGAAGCACAAAGGGGAAATGACGATATTTTAAGGTGAAGATTTGAATGGCGAAGAAATTGATGGTGGCTTTTATGGCAAGGAGCTGCAGAAGGTAACATTTAATTTTGGTAATAAGGTCTTTAAAATTGAGAAAATTTTAGGAGGCAGAGGCGCAGAGAAGAGAAAAATGTATCTGGTGAAATGGCTATAATACCCAGAAAGCTTCAACTCCTATATAAAAGCTAATGCAATAGCGAAATTTAAATAGTATACATCATATCACCCAACCACTTCTAAGTTACACTACTATCCTCTGCCTCTTTGGACATACACCCAGACAATACTCTGTCCAACTTTATAACAGAACTGCATAGGCCTATCGAATTCGAGAGTGAATCATGCGAGTTTGGATTGTGTGAATTTCAACTGACCAGCAAACTTTTAAGTATTGAGAAGAAAGAAACCGTTTTTTATGGTTCTCAGAAGACGTGATGAATGAGAAAAAATAGGCGTCGAATTGGATGGTACCGTGCGTTCGGCACGGAACCGGAACGTACAGTACTACACTATAGAAATAACACTAGTTCCACGGCATTTTAGAGCCAATCGCGGGGTAAGGTACCAGCGTGGAAGTGGCATTGGCTCCATTTTTTCATCTATACTGCTTACGGCTGTCCCCTTACTGAAGGGTGGTGCCAAATACCTTGGATTCAAGGCCTCACAATCAGGGCTTAGTACAGTTGAAAATATAATGGCAGGCGCTAAGCCTAAAGAAGCTTTTAAAAAACATTTACTTCGTACACGAGAAGAGATTGTCAAAAATGCGAAAAGAAAAATGCGTGGTAGAGGAAATAAAACGCGAAATAAAAAGCGCGTTGTACGGAAAAGGAAAAATAAGTGTCTACCAACTCATGGTGTTAAACGAAAAAGGCATTCAAAAAAGGAGATAATTTAAATGAATGAAACCGATGGTTCACCACTTTTTAAAATGATATAAACTAAACTTATTACAATTGCCTCTCATAACTGAATGAGCATTTGACATGAGAGGTAACATTATTATTCCAATCGCCAAGGTACGTGTCATACACCCACACAGCACAGAATCCTGCAAATCAGAGCACGCTCTCTTTGAACTACCACCTACACAAATATCTATTGCCGAATCTGACTTTATCACAGTTAATCCGTTGAACACTATCGAGTGCTCTTATAGAACTCGTTATACCGAGTGCAGGATCATGCTTTTACGACCCAAGCAATATATTTATGTACGCCAAACTGAGAATAGCACATTCAGATGGAACAGATTGCGAAAACAATTATGCTATATACCCGAGAGCGAACTTCTTATACACCATAATCAGCCAGTGGGACGTGTATCTAAACCAGACAAATATTTCGTCGGGAGCCGGCTATTATCATTACAGAGCCTACTTGAAAAATTTACGCAACTTTTCAAAAGACGCGAAAGAAACCTATTTGGCGGCTGAGGGCTATTATCTTCCTAAAGAGGAGTCTTATAAAAAACAATTTTAATAAATCATAAAAGAAAATTTACGACTGGTTTGGGAGCCTGCACACTGATTTGTCGTTCCAGGAGAAACCGCTTGTGAATTGGGTTGATGTGAAGATTAAAATTACCCGCGCGCGCCCGGAGATATACTTGAACCTAAATGATGCCGATGAAGAGGCTGTGAAGTCCTAGTGATTTACATTAACGAGACGTATCTTCGTGTACGTCGATTGAAGCTAATCTCTGCTAAGCAGATGGAAATTGAGGAAAATTTATTGAGGGCCAGAGCCAGATACCCTATAAATAAGGTCCAAATGAAAATGTTAATGGTCTCTTAACTGCCAAGTAAATAGAGAATGTAACTCTTGGAACTCTACCAAAAAGAAAATTAGTTGCAATGTTGAAGCATGATGCGATGAACGGGAAATATAAAAAATTTAAAAAATTTTCTTTAAAAGTATTACAGTGTTTGTCAATGGCTAGGGTGTAGTAGGGGTTGCTACAAACGAGGTATTCTACAGATGCTGAGTTTTCTCTTTGTACGAGGTCATATCACAGCCTGATTTAGAGCAGTGACGGATGTGATGGGTTAGGCACAGGTGTGACGCTAAACGAACTTATAGACTGCGTAAATATTTGTTTTTGATCTTTCGACTGACTGTAATGCTAACGTGAACACCTACTTAAACCCAAACAAAATGGAAATGCGGAATTAAGACGAGTTCAGCACAGCATTAGTCAATCCTATTAGCGTCCTACGAGGGCCACTCAATATATTTTGTCCTACCTTTTTTTTCTTTCCAAGTGTCGGTGTAAGTTCCAAAAAATTTGTACACAAGTAGTTACGTACTTTTTTCACAAGTTTTTATTTTCCACATAGTCTCCATCCTTTTCTACAGCTTTTCTCCACCTCGAAACAAGGACCTTTATTCCTTGCTGGAAAAAGTCCGCTGGCTTCCATTCGAGCCACTCTTAAACTCCTCAACAACCTCATCGTCACTCTGAAACTTTCTTCCAAACATAGCATCCTTCATTGGCCCAAATAAATGAAATCTGAAGGGCTGTATGGAGGGTGGTGTAACACAGTCAAGCACATTTTTGTGATGGCCTCTCTTGTTTGCAAACTGTTGTGTGGTCTTGCGTTATCGTGCAAAAGAAACACGTCTTCCTGTTTTCTCTCTGGTCGAACTCGCTTTATACGTCTCTGGAGTCTCTGTAGGGTAGCAATATATGCCTCTCAGTTGATTGTTTGTCCTTTCTTTTTCTTGCATGGGGAGTCTACGTGATTCCACTCTATGGATTGGCGTTTTGTTTCAGATTCAAAGTGGTGTACCCAAGTCGTATCCCCACTCAAAGTTCGTGAAAGGACGTTATCTCCTGTCTCGTATCGAACCAACAACTCGGAAGCAATTTCTTTTCTTTGCGCTTTGTGATCTTCAGTCGGTTCGCGAGGAACAAACCATGAACACACTTTTGAATATCCCAGTTGCTGAATTATCGTATTCACACTTCCTTCACTAAATCCTAGCTCCAGTGATAGCTCCTTGTATGTGACGCGCCGATTTGCTCGAATGCTGTTAGCACGTTGCACAGTGAGAGATGTCACAGCCGATGCCGGGCGGCCGCTGCGTGGCTCATCATCGAGGTTGGTTCTCCCTCTCTCCGACGATCTCATACGTTTAGACCAGCGTCCAACTGTGCTTCGATCAACAACAGCATCTCCGTAAACGTTTTGTAGACGTTTGTAAATATTTCCAACTGTTTCCTTCTCTCCGGTCAAGAACTCGATAACAGCTTTCTGTGTACGACGCACATCACTGTTAGACGCCATTTTCGAAACTGCGTTAACCATCGGTTTTATACAAGAGCGTCTGAAAGCGGTTTTATACAAGGAGGGGACATTTCAGCCCCATGGCCTATTATTTAGCTAAGAAAAAAGGGTGGGGCAAAATATATTGAGTGCCCCTAGTATTTTATCTGGACTCGCAATCTCTGATTGACCGCTTTATGTCTGTTATAACCAACATTTTAGAGTGGATGAAGTCACACTTCAAGCTATAAAGAAAAAAGATTGTTTCAGATGAGACATATTTATGGGGACCTACGCGAAGGATGAGGTGGTGAATCTTACAATTGTGAAAGATTGAGGCTCACTCATACTAAATACAGACTTATCCGGCAGAAAAGGAATTCACTGGATTGCGCTTTATTACAGCAAAAATAACCAATGTTTGTACCATTTTGACTCGCTTAGTTGGTCGATATGGAGTGACGCCGTTACTGAAAAGTTCCTGAAACAACTACAAATCCCGCAAATTGCGTGGAATCCTTATCGTTTCGAAGCTTATTCGCATATGGCGAAGGGTTTCAGCTTTTCAAGTTTCTTATATTTGTTTGATTTATGTAGCGCAAAATCCAATGACGATTTTATTTGCAGGCAAATAAATAGACGATTCCCATTTGTAGTCAAAAACACTCGCTGCATTGTGTGAAATGCGATTTTATATATAACACATGTACTTTCCCCAAACTGAAACTGCCCTGTAATTAATTTAAAAATGTATTGACAATAAAAACTGTAATGAAACTGTACAGTGAATAAAAATATGGAACTTTTTTTAAATTTTCAATATACAGAAAATCTGACACACACTCTGTATGACGTTTAAGCATATATATATATATATATATATATATATATATATATACAGGGTGGGCGGAAAGTAGCTCCCTATTTTGGATTGGTAAAAAAATACGTATATTATTCATTTATTTCAGAAGAAATAATATGAAAAGGTAGGCATACATGGTAGGTTTTCTCTAAAATTCAATGTGGGCTCCAACTCTTTCCACCAGCTTCTGGAGCCGCCCAGGAATGGCGTCCACTGACTTTAGCAGGAACTCCGGCGGGATGGAGGACATGACTTCCCGAATTCGGTCCTCCAGTTCTTCCAATGTCCTCGGTTTGGTGCGGTAGACTTCTTCCTTTACCCACCCCCCAAAGAAAGAAGTCGCACGGTGTCAAGTCGGGGCTCCTGGCTGGCCATTGATGTGGACCACGACGACCCATCCAACGCCCAGGGAAGTGGGCATCCAGCCACTCACGGACAACAAGAGCGAAGTGCGGAGGGGCACCATCTTGCATAAATATCAGATCGTCGATGTTCTCCCATGTGCTGACAACCGGCCAGACCTCGTTTCGCAACATAGCAAGGTACCGCTCAGCATTCATGGTGTTGCGCAGAAGGAACGGGCCCACAACCTGATCTGAGGTCATACCACACCACACCGTTACACTGAACCGATTCTGCCGTTTTTCAGCGGTAACCGTGCGACTTCTTTCTTTGGGGGTGGGTAAAGGAAGAAGTCTACCGCACCAAACCGAGGACATTGGAAGAACTGGAGGACCGAATTCGGGAAGTCATGTCCTCCATCCCGCCGGAGTTCCTGCTAAAGTCAGTGGACGCCATTCCTGGGCGGCTCCAGAAGCTGGTGGAAAGAGTTGGAGCCCACATTGAATTTTAGAGAAAACCTACCATGTATGCCTACCTTTTCATATTATTTCTTCTGAAATAAATGAATAATATACGTATTTTTTTACCAATCCAAAATAGGGAGCTACTTTCCGCCCACCCTGTATATATATATATATATATATTATATATATATACTTATTATTTGAGTAAATTATGAATAAAAAGTGATTAGCGGTTAATTAGAAAATGCATTGACAATTAAAACTTTGTAGCGTTTAAAGGTGAATATTTTAAATCTACTATGTAATTAATTTAAAATGTATTGGCAAATAATGTTTGGCGAATAGTGTTTAAGAATGTAGTGTTTGAAGATTCTTTTAAATAAGCAGGAATAGCTTATAAATATTAAAAAATCTAACACTTCATTTTGCCAAGTAATAATAATAAACAAAAGTGTAACCGGTTTCGTTCTTATAATATTCGGGGAGTACATTAAATTAAAAAAACTTACACTCTCTCCGCAATTATTTAACATTCGTGCTGTTGTTCTTTACAGGGAAGGCGACTGTCGTGTAAAAACGTCAATTCAAGCCCATTGTGCCCTAGTCGCTCAATGCCACCGAGTTCAGCCACTTCACCCACTGGACCCTCGACTACTTCTATACAGCGTTCCACCTTACATCGTTGATTTTTTTTAAAATGATCACCATTATTCGATTCAAATTAAAATTACGTAAAATTACAACTCTCCAACTGTTTGCTTAAAGACAGTTGCATAGGAAATTTACCATGCAACCTACATAGTTTTTAATTAAAACGCTTTCAAATAAAAATTATACAAACATGGTGGAGTGTCCCAAAACCATGTATACATTTTTAAAAAACTTATAACAGGCGAACCCACTAACAGATTCAGATGATTTTTATTTCTTTTTATAGCCTATAGCCTAAGGAGATACAACAGCGAAATTGTTAACAGCCTTGCCTAGCCTAAGGAGATACAAAATCGAAATTAGTAATAGCCTTGCCTGCCTACAGTAAACATGGAAAATGGAAGTGTGCGCTTATCATTTGAGCAACGAAAATGGATACTAAAGTCGTATTTTAAAGTTGAGAAGATATCAAAGGTTCAACAACAGTGGAGAGGCAATTTTGGAACTAATCCTCCAACTCGACTTACCATTTCACGTATCTGTGAGAAATTTGAAGTATACGGTACTGTGCATGATGTGTACAAGCAAGCGACTGGGCGTCCAAAGACATCAACAGATGCTAACACTTCTGATGAAGTGCTACAGGTATTCAACCGATCACCAAGAAAATCTGTGAGACAATGTGCTCGTGAAACAGGGAAAAGTAAGACAAGTGTCCACAGAATTCTGAAGAATGCTAAATGGAAATCTTACATCCCGAGATTATTACATGCCTTGAATGAGGATGATCCGGATCGCAGAATCCAGTTTTGCGAATGGTTTCGAGTAAAAAACACAGATGGCGGCCAATTTGCGGACAAAATTGTGTGGTCTGATGAGGCTACATTTAAGTTGAATGGTATAATTAATCGTCATAATTGCACATACTGGTCACAAGAAAATCCACACATTTATGTGGAACGACATGTAAATTTACCGGGTATAACTGTCTGGTGTGGTTTTTCTTCCAAAGGTTTGGTTGGTCCATTCTTTTTCGATGGTACAGTTACCGGTCATAGCTACCTCAACATGCTTCGGGGAAAAGGTTTTCCTGCAATTCGACA